>JAQJVL010003506.1:0-59762 GCA_035578905.1 Stictocephala bisonia | reverse complement strand
GTAGCCAGGGAAGCTTTGTGTGGAATCCAAACCACGTAGTGTTGGTCTGATTTTCAGCTAACTAACAAGCCTGATACTCAGTTCTCTTCCTTACACAACATTTGGACTCGACATAGACACGCCAAACTTCTCTAGTAATGTTCACATCAATGGCAACCATTGAGCGGACGCTGTGACACTATTAAGAGGACTGAGCATAGAGCCTCTAAGGGTCTTTCTGCGTAGAAGCATAAGCATAGAAAGCCTACAATCTTCTCAACACTTTGTTCCCAAGTAGCTGGATTACAGCAATGCACAGTGGAAATAGTGAGTGCCGAATATCTAGTGCCACTATTATCCAAAGCCTACCTGAGTAAAATGTTCATGAAGGAGTCATTGAAGAAAGATTATATGTTCAGATGATAAGACAGTGCAAGAGAAAATAGTATATAACATTTTTTTAATCAATTTGTTTTAATAGTCAATAGTCAAAACTCTTTATTCTTCAAGAGTAAATTTTGTACATTTGAACAGTGTCAGATAATCTTATTTGAGTGGTGTACTTACTGCGCAGACTTGTCCATCAAGTGTCTGAACCTTACATCATCGTACGCCTACCACTCACTGTCTCACAGCCATTTAAATTATGGCCTATGGCTGTGGGGACATTCTCCAGCCTGCCTAGAGGTCTTCAAGCTGCAAAAACGCGCTGTGAGAGTGAAGAGTAAAGGCTTGGATCACTGTCGTCCACTATTCGAACGCCTTGGCATTTTGACAATCTACAGCCAGTTCATCTATGACTGCGTTGTCTACGTGAAGTATCACCTTTCAGATTTTGAGACGAGGGGTCAAAACCACCGGTATGCCAAAGACACTCTGCTGATGTGGAAATCCCGTTCTCTAGATTAAGCTTGATACGGGATAGTTTCCCTCACATTGCCATCAGACTCTACAATGCAATGTTAAGAACTTGGATGGGAAGAGGTTTTAACTTGTGTTGAAGCAATGGCTCTAGACAAAACCCTTTTATTCCCTAAGTGAATTATTTGGTGAGACCTTTGCAGAACTGTTGTAAAGACCACTGCCATCATGTAAATAGTAGTTTTACATTTATGTTTCAAAGTGACTTTAAAATGTGTGACACAGTCTATCCAGCTTTGCTGGAATTCGACCAAGGAAAAAGTAGCAAATATCAAGTAAGTAATTAATATTAATTAACTTAACATAAGATAATGATAATCTAATAAGATCCATCTTGTTAGATTTGTTAGGATACAACATCTTCAAATTTGTGTTAAGCAGATAACAGAACAATATTTTTAAGAATAACTGTCCATAAGGCTACTGACCAATAGTTAAATCCATTAGTGTAACAAGCAAGTGTAGAGTCCAATCATATGAAGCCCGAGGCATTCTAGATTTTAATTTTTTTTATAAAAAAAACTTATCACTGGCAAGCCGGTGGTCAAGTGGTCTAAGGCATCAGGACTTTAAGTTTGGGTTAGAGATAGCGCTGGTTCGAATCTGGTCTAGACCGGAACATTTATCAGTAGTATTCACTTTCTACTGTACTGGTTCGCCCCCTTACTCTGTCTGAATAAGTTCCTCGCACAGATAAATAGACTATGAGGAATGGGCAGAGTAAGGTTAAGAAGGAGGTTGGCCTCTCTAAAAAGAAATTAAAAAAAGAAGAAAAATCATAATGTTTAATAATACACATAAGATATAGAGAACAACCTGACTTTTATGACTCTCCATAAACATAACTAATCTTAGCCCACCTGCCCCCTACATATTTGACTCCTAGTAACTCACCTATCTTCTTGATTAACTAGACTCTTGGTATGAACTGAGCAGGTAAGTGATTTTAACACAACTATAGATACAATACACTTTAACATACGTATTTGGGTGGATGGGACAAAGCCATCGAATGTATAAGGGTTTAATACCACCATATGTATAAGGGCGGGTAAATATCACTGCATATCCAGTGTGTCTGTAAAGAGTTTGTGTGAGTACAAAAGAGTTGAGCCCAACAAACATATGTCTGTGGGTGATGAGCCAACTAACTTCAAATCAGATTTGGTAGAGACAATCCCAATCAGAAGTTTACAAGAAGAGTTGAAGAAAAAAAGTTCTTGACTATCTTTAAGATGTAATCTTGTGTGAAGAGCACTAGAGTTTATGAAGCTTGTCAAACTATTAAAATATATTTCTGAATTTCTCTTTGAACAAAAGGTTCTAATTTTGAACATCAACTTTGGACACTGATTTATGACGACTTTTAATGATTATGTAAGGGCCAGTTTTAAAAACTGATGTTCTCAATTTGATCCCAATCAGAGCTAAACAAATCGTGAAAGAGATCAGCTGATAGCCACCAGTTGTTCATTTGTCATAGTAATTTAGCCTATGTGGAATATTAAGTCATCAACTTAAAAAAACAAACAATGTAGCCTGTCACTGTATAGTAATGACCTTACAGCCTTGTCCACACTTGACTAGTAATTTAGTCGAGTAGAGAGTACTTTAATAGCTAAAATGCTTGCTACTGCCCAAAACTCGTTCACATTAGCAGTCGAGTATAGTACACAAGTAGTGAGTTCTCTGACATACAAGATAAATGCTCTCTGACATAACAAAATAAACAAACTGATAAATCTTATATCACTTGCTATTTTAGAATAGACGGAGGAAGACATTAGTGTGATTAATAGAAAGAAACAAATTGTTTTTATTTTATACTATAAAATAAATGTTATTTTTTATATTTATTAATATTTATATATTTTTATTTTATAAAAATTAAAAAAATTGCTTCATTTGTTTTTTTTTTTTTAAGTTGATGACTTAATATTCCACATAGGCTACATTTATGTTGAATATATTTATTAACAAACTTGAAAGTTGTTTCCTCGCTCCAGTGAAACTCCATTCTTGAGGTAAGTAATGAACTCGACTAAAACCAGCTGTTCAGACTGTTTAGACCAGTGTTTCCCAACCATTTTTACTGGTGTACCACTTGACTAGATTAAAATATTTCACGTACCACCTAGTCACTTGAAGTATGAATTGGACCTATGGACAAATGTTTATTAGTGTGCAAACCTAACTAACCTATACAACAAAAAGGATGAAAAATGAAGTTCTGTGTAGTGTTGTAGCATTTAATAATGAATTAATTGAAATGAACAAGAAACACAATAAGCTCAAGATATGACACACATTGAAAAAAAAAAAAAAAAAAAAAATGGAAAAGACAACACAATACAGAGAAGGTTGCGCTTGAATTTTTGAAGCTAGATTTGGAATGTCTGGTCTAAGATTGCTTAGCCTTAAACGGAGATCATTTTCCACATTTAGAAGTCTGTTTCGATATTTGTTCTTGAGGTACACAAGAGATGAAAAGGCTGTCTCACACAGGTATGAAGTTGAAAACGGAAGCAAAAATTTAATTGTTTTGTCAGCTACTTGTCCGTAATCCACACGCCTTTCACCCCAGAAGTCCACAAGCATCATTCTTGAAAATTGTTGCCGAAGTTCCGAATCACAGTTTAGTTCAAACAACTGTTCTTTTTCTGATGCAGTAAAGTTGTCTGGTGCCATTTCTATCTCTGCAAACGGGTTTTGGATCCAGGAATATTCATTCAAGTCCTCAGGAAAGTAAAGGTTGTAGCTGTTAATTAAGCTGAGACAATGGTTTTTAATGTCAGCCAGAAATTCAGGACTAAGTTGGATGTCATTTTCGTCAGCAAAATTCTCAAGAGTAGGAAAGAGTAAAATCTTTTTTTCTTCTGCATCTTTTGCTGCTTGGTTCAGCTTCTTTTTCATTGCAGATACCTTATCATTAACTGGAAAAGGTGTGTTGTTATTTCCTTGCAAACTTTGGTTGAGAGCTTTGAAAATATCTCTGCCAGATACACCAACCTACAGATCCACAGTTCATCTGAGAAGCAGTCTTTGAATTCAAAGTTTTTGTCGGACAAATACACGAAAACCTCATGGCGTAGCTCAAACAGACGAGTAAAAACCTTTCCTCTCGATAGCCATCTGACCTCGGTGTGTAGCAATAGCTGTCTGTGCAAACTACCCATATCATCACACAGTGTATGTGTCGGTAATACTTCACAAAATAACATGTCTTCATTTACCCTGTTACCGTCTTCATATCTACCTTAACACAGCAAATTCGGCATATTTGTAATGTCTGTTGTTTCATCAATTTGCAGTGAAAAATATGGACTCTTCTTTATTTTCTCGATTAACATGCGTTTGACATCCAACGTCATGTCTTTTACTCTTCGTGTTACCGTGTTGTTAGATAACGACACAACATCAAGCAGCTTTGCTTCTTTTTCTCCTAAAATTGAAGAAACTATATATTTGGCAGCAGGTAAGATTAAGGATTCACCAATCGTATGTGGTTTAGCTTCTTGAGCAATTCTTAAGCTTACTTTGTACGATGCTTCAACTGCTCGAGTGTTAAGGGATGAAAATGAGCTCATTGTCTTTTTGCTACCTTTAAGCTCACTTTCTTTATTTTTAAAATAAGCCACAGGTTTCCCTTTCAAATTATGGTGTTTTGTATTGAAATGCCTCATGAGAAGGGAAGGTTTCATGCTGTGTTTGGATAATGTTTCCTTACAAATAATAACACACTGTGGAGTAGGCTCATTTAAATCCCCAGTGTAAGTAAACCCAAAAGCTAAATAACTAGGGTTGTACTTTCGTCTGACCTCTTTTTTAATTAACTTAGCTGTACTTTTGGATGACTGAGTTTTTACAGAAGCTTAATAAAAAAAAGTGTATTCAAGGACTAACTTTCTGGCAAATAAATCAAAATAATATTATTTTTATCAGTTCCATACTATGAATTTTTAGCTTCAGATTATGAGGTATTTTACTGAGTAATATCTGAGATCAGGGCCGGCGCGACCCTATAGGCGAACTAGGCGACTGCCTAGGGCGCCGACACTCCAGGGGCGCCAGAGAAAAAAACGGAAAAACCAGTTTTAAAGGAAAACTTTTTTGGGGTAAAATAATTTACTGCAAATTTGTTGACGATAAAAGTAAAACAAAGAAGTTGAGTTTTAATTGACGCAAGGTATTGTTGGTGGGAATTGCAAAATTACGTCCTTGAGTGTGACTGTGAGTAGTGGTGTAGTTAGCACTGTGAGAAGTTGCACGAAGCATTAACCTTGGTGACTTGGTGTCATCGTTTGCAAAGAAAAAAGCAAGAAAACAAAAGTTTTAATTGTGTTCATTTATTAATGTTTATACATTTTTGCTGTAACTTTTCACTGTTATGATTAAATAAAGTGTTAATTAATCATTATTATTGTAGTTTGTTTTCAGCCTAAATTTTCAAATTTCGGTGAAGTTAACAATCAAATATGTTCAAAAATACGTGTTACATATTAAATAGAATTCTGAAGAAATATTTTGAAAAATACAGACATTTAAACATGCACTGACTAGTAAGGTCTTCATTTTTGTCATCAAAGTACCCACATTCTTTGATCCCGTGCTTAGCAGTCAAAATTTTCTGGACATTCTCTTATACAGGATTATATCAATTAAAAGCTTACTTAAAAAGCTTATTTTAAAACGGAATGCCAAATTGAGTCGTGTTTGATATAATTTTCACTGTTTTTCTTTAACGTAAAATAAAAAAAAGGTACACCCCAAATAAAATTAATACTGTATGTGTATGTGACGTGTAACTAAGCTGTCACTGGTTTGGGTTTACGAGCAGGGACCATTATGAATGTGTTCGGAGTACAATAGGGGTCCACAAAATCAGATAAGATGTTTGGGTCGTTGGTTTAGTGTACGGGTTTTAAAGGGGAGCTGGGATGAGGTAGTTTTTTATCACTATAAATATAAATAGGGGCGAAATAAAACATTTTTCGCCTAGGGCGCCGTAACCTCTAGCGCCGGCCCTGTCTGAGATAATCAATTTGAAGAAAATGTTATTTCTGAGAAAAATTATATCTATTTCAATTAGTCACTCAGGATAAGTCTAATATTGTACTATATAACAAAATAAATATATCAAGAACAGGGCCAGATTACATTTATTTAATTTGCTCATTGAATCCCAAAATTTAAGTTTTTAAGATGCTAAAGATTTAATTAGTGACATTTCTAACTCATTATAGAAATATTAATCTGAAAGATGTGTAGATTTATTGGAACTGTTACCATGTTTTTATTCCCAGAAATTTTAATTATTTTTAATATTAAATTTCAATTTATTCAACTATCAAAAATAGACTTGGAATTTATAAAAAGAAAAATGTACACAGTCACTTGTGATAAACTTTATAACAAACTGTTCACAAACTTTATAAAAAAGCTAGGAGACACTCTTGCATGCTTTAAGTGCCAACCCCACCACTTACTGTGCACATTACACCTCAGCCTTTGGCCTAGAGCTGTGTCACTACGAATAATAGTAGGTTAACTGTTTAACATAAAATCACAATATAATATTTATTTACAGTATCTCACTCACACTACTTGTGTTTATATATATATATTTATTAGTATAAACAATGACATTACTTAGCCTATTTCAAATGTGTTCATTTATTTTTGTTTAACAGCGTAAGATTAATTAAATAACTAAAATAACTGCATTAGATTAGAATTGAAAACGTCAAGTCCACTATAGCGGAGTCTTACAATCGAATTTCAATAAAATCATACTTACAACCTTCCCTGGTTTATCATTATGAAAGATCTAACCTCTCACTGTTACAAACATCACTGTTCACATTCCAACAGATGTTAACACTTTTTAGAAGTCATTATTTACATTTGAACAGATGTTCGGTTCTGTTCAATTAAATCTCCCCCCATGTTAATATTATGGCTAAAAAGCATACTTTGAGGGCTTCCCACGCCCTTCAGGGTGAAAATACAGAAGAATTAAGACCATATTACACAAATACGAACAGAGGCACATTTTTTGACACCTCGACCGTCTAAATTGGTCAAGAAATAAGGGAGGAGTTGCGTTGACAAAAAACAGCTTCACATATTTTATATATGGATGTAGGAACTATAGCTAAAAACAGATATGCAAAATGCTTACCAACATACCCGTATTGTAAGAGTGCCAGTTAGGACTTCATACTTGTACTTGTTGTGGTCATATGGATTGGTTGGTCCAATCATCCTCTTGTGCTCCACCTGCCAGAACTGGAAGCGATGTTTGTCATCATTGCTGGGGCACTTCAGTACAGCTGTGTCTCCCAAGCTGACTTCTTCCACCACAGAAATACTTAGTGTGGCAGTTACAAGGGCTGCCATCACAAACAGCAAGATGACAATTTCACTCATCTGTTGAAAAAGGCGTCTGTTCAAATTGTATGTTTGATTACTAAACATTGTTTGAAAACACTGAAAAACTTTGTGATCAATAATGTTTAAAGTTTAAAAATATATTTTTCTTATTTAAAAGTATAGTATTATAAATATATTGTATACTAAACGTTCTCCAGCTGCAACCAACATCTCATTGACTAGAACAAAATTTATTAAGATCAATTAAGCATTCTTTTGCCGATTCAACTTGAACTATATCTACAGAAATAAGTGTAATCTGCCAGTAGAGTTTAGTTTCTGTCACCTTAAGTTCGAATCAGAAGCAGCGTATTAGATTCCTGCTTGTCTCCCGAGAAAGAAGCCTTATGTTTACCATGCTTACGGCCTAGTTTGCCGATAAGTTAGTTTGAAGTTGTTAAGATAAGATAAGAATGTCTTTATTCACAATACATATACATAGTATACATGAATAGTGTCAATAAGTTGATCGTTCTTTAATCTAGCTTTTACAATATTAAATTATTAATTGCCACAAATAGATGTTAAGGCAGCAAAATTGACAATACTGTCCTAATTATTTTAAATTAATACATATGGATGTCAATCAGACATTACTAACATTTATGGAATCATTAACCACGAATATGGAACAGTATTTACAGACTAAAGAAAGAGTAAAAAAAAATTGTATTGAGAAAATTCCTCCAGTGAATAAAGTGACAGTTCTGTCAGGTAGGATTTTCTTAAATTTTAATGATTTTTGTTCAGATTTTATGTGGTCTGGTAATTTTTTATAAAACTTTAGTCCCATATAGACTGGGCTTTTGTTGTAAATTGCAAGGTTATGTTTTTGTAATATTTTATACCTGGAATTTCTTGTGTTATATGGCTGAGATACTTGATCTGAGCCTTGCACTGACTCTCTTGCAGCTACTGTGGTAGCAAGAATATATAGAGCAAAAACTGTAGGAATTTGAAGCTGAGAAAAAAAATGTTGACAGAGTCTCTTTGTTTTAGGTTTAACATTATTCTAACTGCTTGTTTTTGTAGTTTTAATATTTTATTTAGATTGGCTTTCGTTGTTCCCCCATACAAGCTAATTCCAAAATTAATGTGGGAATGAATAAGTGAAAAATATACTGTTTTTAAAGTATTGAGATTACTGACTTTTGACATTTTTCTCAAAGCAAACAGGCCAGAGGATATCTTAGAAAGAACCTTATTCACATGTTCAGTCCAATCTAAATTTTTGTCAATAATTAATCCTAGAAATGTTGTACTATCAATTTGATCCACTTCATTATTGTCAACTATAACTTTAAAATTTGTAACTTTATTTGTATTTTGCTTTGTATAAAACTGCATAAGCTGTGTTTTTTTATAGTTCACTAATAGGTTTTTTGGGTGAAATTTTGAATAGGAAATATTTAAAAAAGCTGATAGTTCAAGTTGGTTTGTATTGTCTTCTGTAACGACAAGTTGGCCAACGAATACAAGACCACAAAATAGAAACACTTTAATAAAACTCTCACAACTTTATTTCTGGTAGTTACAACAAATTGTGACGAATCTATTAAAGTTACTTATTGATCTTTCTAATAAAGAGTCCATTTATAATTTTAACAAGATAATTAGAAGCAGGGGAAATAAGATATAAATTAATTTAGTTGATTTATAATTATGAAGGAATAATAAAGCATTTAACATTAACAAGTAATTACATACTTTAAACTAAGTTGTGCACTAAAGTACATACCCAGAATAACTACTGTACTGGTTGTATGTTAACTGCATCGGAGATTGGAATCTATGTAAGGTTTCCCTTGATTGGAAGGGAAAGGCAAATTCATTGGACTGGAGCACAAATAATTCATCCGGAAGGCTTTATTATTAAAGTTTATGATAAACATGTTAAAAACTCCACGTATTTCCATAATCATGACAAGCATGTTTATTTGAAGAAGATTTCATCTTATTGACAACTATTAAATATTTACTCTAACATTTGTTTCATAAACACTATACATAAACATTTCTTGATGCTTTAGACAGTTTAAAAAGACATAATTCCATTGTATTTGTTATCTTGATGAAATGTTTAACCAAGTACAATAGTCAAGTTGTAATAATATAACGGCTTCTTACTGAATTAATGCACTGTTTGAAAAAAGTCTTCAATTATTTATCCACCTAATTAAAAACCTAAATTTTTTTTATATAATTATATTAGCAAAATATAAAGACCACTTTACTTTTATAACAATGGAGTGTTTCTTGTAATTACAGGGCATATTATATCTGCAAAAAATTATAATTTATTGCAAAATTTCAAATGTTTGCATCACCTGTAGAAAGTGCCAGTGACACAGAAAATTTGTGTTATTTTGTGTTTCTTTTGTGTGTATGTTACTACTACTCTGGTGTTAGTGAACTTGTTGCTGATGTCCTATCTCTCCAATATATTAATTCCTGGCCTAGTGCCCTTAAACCTAACCTAAAAATGTTTGCATCAGTAATCATATTGATATAAAAGATATTTGAGTCAGGAATCATTTTAAAATCAAGTATTTGTCTAAACAGTCATATTCAAGTTCTTTAGACAAGATGGATGTAGAACCAAAAACTGATAAAAAGTCCTGCTATCATAGTAAATTGTTATTAATCCTAGAACTATTATCGCTAACATTACTTTCTAAGAACTTCCTGCAATCTTAGTAGCTAGCAGATCAGATGAATATCTATTTTAACCATTGTGTTTTCTTTGTAAATTTTAATAAGATTATTGATTGTTACAATTTTGGTTATAATTTCTTAGTGTTTTTTTATTTACTTAAACTGGATTAGGTAAAGCTGAACCTCAGTGTTGTTGGAGGAAGGAGTGTGCATGAATTTAATATATCAGAAACAGAAAAGATACCGTATGCATATTGTTATTAATTGGTTCTATACAATAATTTTGTATGATAAAGAGAGAATGTTACTGTGGAGAAATATGTTCAGAGGGTTTTCCTTGCTCTGAACATTTCCGGTGACCAGTTCCGTTTCCACTGCCACGTGTTTCCATACCCACATGGCGTCTGCTCTAAGGTTGCTATCAGCATGGACACTACTAGACAAGTCTGGGATGTCCATGTCTGGAGAAGTGTAGGAGATAGTGAGTATCAGGCTTGTCAATTAGCTGAAAATCAGACCAACACTGTATGGTTCAGATTCTATGTAAAGCTGCAGGTCCCTTAGTTGCCCTGGCTAATAATAAATGGCCCTTTTGGAAGAATAGTCGAACTCAGTAATCATACTATACACGTGATTCACACTCATGTAAATCATTCACAATCGTCTTAAAATAAGAATTAAGTTATGTCGACATCTCATAACAGGTCGGCACTGGTGGCGCAGTGCTGTAACCCAGCTACATGGGGACAAAGTGTTTGGGAGATTGTAGGCGATAGGTTGGATGCTCGGTCCTCTTAATACCGACATGGCGTCCGCTTGATGGTTGCTATCGGCGTGGACACTACTAAAGAAGTCTGGGGTGTCCATGTTGGGTGGTAACCATTGTGCGGATGTTGTGTGGGGGAGATAACTGAGTATCAGGCTTGTCAATTAGCTGAAAATCAGACTAGCACTATGTGGTTCGGATTCCACGTAAAGCTGTAGGTCCCTTAGTTGCCCTGGCTGTTGGGCTATTAATAAATTACCCTTCCTGAGGAACAGTTGAACTCAGATAGTAACCAGACTACACTCATATAACCATTCATGTTCGCCAATACCAACAAAGTTATGTCGACATCTCATATGTAAGGATATGTATTCCACCTGCAATATTATAGCAACGATACAACCATGTAAAGAACACTGTCAACCGTTTCACATGAGTCATACCTGTTGGTCATGCATGTTATCATTAGAAAATCTAACAAAATATACTGTTTGTAAATCATTCATTTGTACATTTGTACTTGTTGTTTTGCCAATCTAAAAACCCATATAGTTTAGTTTTTCATTATGTTTTGTTTAAATTTGCGAACAATTTATTCCCAAGTAGGAGTAATTTGAAATGAGTGAAGAGGTTATTGTGATAACACCAAAGCAAATTTATATATTACAGCATAGGACTACAAACCCTTCCTTATGAGCACCATTCCTGTCAATAGCCTCCCTAATGTTGGAATCAACTCAAATTTATATATTACAGCATAGGACTACAAACCCTTCCTTATGAGCACCATTCCTGTCAATAGCCTCCCTAATGTTGGAATCAACTCAAATTTATATATTACAGCATAGGACTACACACCCTTCCTTATGAGCACCATTCCTGTCAATAGCCTCCCTAATGTTGGAATCAACTCAAATTTATATATTACAGCATAGGACTACAAACCCTTCCTTATGAGCACCATTCCTGTCAATAGCCTCCCTAATGTTGGAATCAACTCAAATTTATATATTACAGCATAGGACTACAAACCCTTCCTTATGAGCACCATTCCTGTCAATAGCCTCCCTAATGTTGGAATCAACTCAAATTTATATATTACAGCATAGGACTACACACCCTTCCTTATGAGCACCATTCCTGTCAATAGCCTCCCTAATGTTGGAATCAACTCAAATTTATATATTACAGCATAGGACTACAAACCCTTCCTTATGAGCACCATTCCTGTCAATAGCCTCCCTAATGTTACAATCAACTCACATTGATATATTACAGCATAGGACTACAAACCCTTCCTTATGAGGACCATTCTTGTCAATAGCCTCCCTAATGTTAGAGTCAACTCAAATTTTTAAGATATTATAAAACAGTTAACCCTTTCCTCTCGGATGGCCAACCCAGTTGGATATCACGATTTTGCCACCAGCTCGGCGAGTGTTTGTCTAAATGTGTCCTCTGAGATCAAGTGTCCAACTCTGGTAGCTACTACTATGTTCGGGCTCAGATCGGGTAAGTTTTAGTTGTGTTGTTCGCTGGGATCGACTGTCCAACTGTGTCCGGCAATGATTACCCTATGCACTCGTATGTCCAACTTGTTTGAGCAATATTTTTAAATGTTTAACAGCTGTTTAAATATTTTCAAAAGGATTATATTCAACCAGCTCGTATCATCCGTTTCTGCTTTGTGTAGACACCCTGATTGTATGTCAGAAATTGGCTGTGAGTCTAGGCTATCTCTCGATTTTATCCTCGTGCATCTTGAGTGTTATTAATTATTGTAAATATTCTATTTTGTTGTAAAATACTGTATGTAATTGTAAATAATATTTATTTAGTTCGCATTTTAGTATCTAGGTCTTTGTCCTGGCACATTTTTTGAAAAGTATCACACTCAGAAATATTTCAAAAACTGACTTATTTAAAAACTAAATATTACAAAAAAAGTAATTGCAGAGTTGTTTGTTTCACTAGTTAAAACTTTGTTATTTTAACTGATCTTGTTTTTATTTTACTTTAAAACCAGACAGTAAATATTTTTAAGATGCATGATACTCGTATATAGCGATTATCAGACCGCTGAGAAGCCGCTAATATGCAACTATTTTATATTGTAAACTGATTATACTTATATATCATTTACATAATTTAATTCTAGATATTTCAATTATCAGTTAAAAATTTAAAAAAGTAATTTAAAATAAATATTAATAATGAAAAAATAAAAAAAAAAAAAAAATATTTTTCATGACTCAAAATGTTCAATGTTTTTCAATAGTATTTAAAAATATATTATACTAATAATATAATAAGAAAAACTTTATCATGTAATGCTCTATATTTTAAATATTCAGATCAACATTTAAATTAAATACAGTAAAGTCCCGAAAACTCGACCTTCGAAAACTCTACATTCCGTATAACTCGACATGCTCGGGGAACAAATAAATCAACCCCTGTCGTCGCTCGTTGCCCGCCGGCGAGAGGCCGGGGGTGAAAGCAAGGTGTGAAAAGGGAGTAAGCAGAAGTGGAATGACCTCTCTATTGTTAGCTAGCACGTTCCAATGCTAGTGTCACCTGTCACAGCTTTTGTCATCTCTCTGCCTGGCCAATGTCTCGTCCCTTCCGCATGTCAGTCAACTCAGTTCTGTTCCGTTCGTCTTGGTGTTGTGTTGTTCATTATGACTGTGTTTTGGTGGCCTATTGTGTTTATATAGTGCAGTTTCGCGTTTTATTTTTAAGTAATATTTTTTTAGTTTGAAATTTACAGTGCAGTGATTACGTGACTTCACTTGCATTGCAAAAGAAAAGAAAACAGCTTAACGTGTCAATGGAGATGAAGTTTGAAGCTTTGAAGAGATTAGATAAGGGTGAAAGTGTCAATAAAATAATGTTGGAGCTAGGTGTTGGGAGAACAACATTGTTGGGCTGGAAGAAAAACAGATCGAACATTGAGTTGTGGTGCTCAAAAAGACTGTGCAGTGAATCTGTAAAAGGGAGGAAAAATATGAAAGGAGGAGAATATAAAAAAGTTAGTGAGGCTCTTTATTTGTGGTTTCGGAGTCATTTACACAGTCATAACACAGAGAAAGCGGAACTCCTATTTCAGGCCCTTTGCTTCAAGAAAAAGCCCTCAAGTTTTATGAAGAGTTTAAGGAGGGCGAACCTGGTTTCACTGCAAGCATTGGTTGGCTTGACCGATGGAAGAAGCGGTATGGTGTCAGGCAACTCAACATATGTGGGGAAAAACTTTCTGCAGAAATCGAGAGTGTAAATGAATTCAAAAAGAGGTTACACTGTTTGATTGAGAAAGAAGGTTTGAGTGGTGACCAAGTTTACAATTGTGATGAAAGTGGTCTGTACATAAAAGTGCTTCCTACACAGACACTTGCATCACAGCACGAAAAATCTGCTCCAGGATACAAGAGGAGTAAAAAAAGACTGACAATTTTGGCTTGCAGTAATGTGACTGGGGAACACAAACTGAAACTCTGCCTGATTGGTAAATCTAAAAACCCTCGTCCTTTTAAAAATGAAAAAAAATCCTCTGATGACAGTTATGACCTTCCTGTGTGGTATAGAAACCAAAAAAGTGTGTGGATGGATGGATATACATTTCAGCAGTGGTTTTCTCAACAGTTTGTCCCTTCCGTAGAAAAATTTTTAAAACAAAAAGGTCTTCCCAGGAAAGCGCTCTTGGTGCTCGACAATGCTTCGACTCATCCTGATGTTGAACACTTGCAAAATGGTTAAATAAAAGCACTATTTCTTCCACCAAACGTGACATCTTTATGTCAACCAATGGATCAGGGTGTTTTACAAACAGTAAAGAAAATATACAGACGGAAGCTTATCTCATCTATAATCCAAGCCATTGATGGAGGAATGGATGTGATTCACAAACTGAAGAAAATTAATTTACTGGATGTTGTTGGTTGGATTTCTCAATCTTGGGAGGAAGTTCCAGCCATGACCCTTGTCCGTTCATGGAGAAAGCTGCTTGAGTCTCAGTCTAACCACTGAGGATGCTACATCGTAGCATGGGCGAAACGTCTGGAACTGTATATATTGTAAATAGTCCTTTGACGTGGTTGACACCGGAAGAACTAGTTGTTAAGAATATTTGAATAGTTCATAAATCAGCCTATAATATTAGTGATTTAAGACATATTGTATGGAATTATAATCCCTATTTATAGTACGTGAAGCCGTTTTTTTGTCTACGAAACTCTTACCTCATTTCATGATCAATTTAAACAGTTGATTTATCAAACAATTTTTCTCTGTTCATAGTGGTGCAATAAGGTCTTAATTCCTCAATATTTCACCTTGAAGGGTATGGGAAGCCCACAAAATTTGTTTTTTGGCCATAAGAATGCCATATAGAGAAATTTAAATGAATCGAAAATTAACAGCTATTCGTTCAAATGTAAATAAATTTCTAAAATATTTTAACAGCTGATGAAATTTAAACATGACATTTGTATTATTAAGGAGGTAAGATCTTTCACGAGGGAAAGTTGTAAGCATGATTTTATTCAAATTCTATTGTAGGGCTCCGCGCTTCTGGACTTGAAGGTTTCAATGGTAATTTAATGCTTATTTTATTTATTTAATAAATCTTTAGCTGTTAAATAAAAACAAATGAAATGAACACGTTTGAAGTAGGCCAAGTAATATCACTGGGCGTTTATGCTAATAAATAGGTTGAAACACAAGTAATGTGAGTGAGATACTGTAAATAAATTTTATATTGAGATTTTACGTTACACAGTTAACCTAATTATTTGTAGTCAAAAGCCACAGGCCGGACCGAGGTGTTACAACCGCAGCGAGTGGTGGGGTTGGCACATGAGTCATCCAGGGGCGTCTCCTAGTAAATATATTATCACAAATAAAACTCTGATTAATTGGAAATTAAATGGTTAACAACCAAAATTCATAATTACATTTTTAAATAGGTTTATAAATAGTTAACATTCTCACAACAAATTTACTTAAAAAAACAACAGCATTTATTCATTATTAAGACACCGATTGTCAAAATATGGGCGAATGAGTGTGAGGAGTGTAGATCAACAAGTGTAGTCATTATTACTAACTAAGGTCAACTGTTCCTCAGAAAGAGCTATATAATAATAATAATAATAATAATAGCCTAACAGCCAGGGCAACTAAGGGACCTACAGCTTTACATGGAATCCGAGCCATGTAGAGTTGGTCTGATTTTCAGCTAACTGATAAGCCTGACACTCAGTTCTCTTCTCTGCACAACGTCTGAACCTTGACTACCATCCAATGAATGAAAGCAACTGCTAAACAACAAATCAAGATAAGATTTAGGGTTAGCATTAATTAGAAATGCTTTCTTAAATGGCTATATTTCAGACTTTATAAGTGGCTAATATCTTGTTTATGAAGTTCTAACTTTAGCTTATTTTCATTACAGGAATTAAAACTTGTGATCTTTTTTAAAATTTACTATCGCACAAATTCTAAAATTATTTTATTCATAAACTTTTTACTGTCAGACTAAAATACTGGATATTATTTATAGAAAAAATTATTTTAAACTAAAGATACATAGGACAGCCATTAAATCAAGCCAGTTATATTTAACTATGTCTTACCTTGTGTCGAGATGTGTGACGAGTGACCAGTGCCAGAAATAGCAAAGGGAAGACTTGTGCCAACGCCAGGTATTGAAGGCTTGTATAGCAACAGATGTGTCAACTTCTACTAAATATGTTAATTTTAATAAGTTAACACTT
Source organism: Stictocephala bisonia (assembly GCA_035578905.1). Classification (NCBI taxonomy): domain Eukaryota; kingdom Metazoa; phylum Arthropoda; class Insecta; order Hemiptera; family Membracidae; genus Stictocephala; species Stictocephala bisonia. The sequence continues at coordinate 43,238 of JAQJVL010003506.1, read as the reverse complement.
TTTGTTCCTCCAAACTACTATTAATACTGATAAGAAAGTATAGGACAGGTTTTTGTTACAACTAGGGGGAATTAAACTACAAATCAATTACTTCAACCTGTTTAATAAAAGAATTACTTAAAGTCAACAATTTAATCGGGAAGATTGCTTATGTACATATGACCTATTGTAACCATATCTTATCCATATTTATTTTTAGATAAGCCTAACAGAACGCTAAATAACAAATAAGTATTATCAATTGTATACTGTAAAATAACGTTCACATAAATGCATGATAATCCATATTTTAAGAGCCATTTTTATAGAAATATGATCAATATGTTGGTTTCATTGCAAACTTATATAATATTTATTTAACCTCAACTCTTGCAAAACAACCTAAGTGCTCAACTCCAATAAGCTTGACAAAGTTTGCATTCAGACAATTGAATATGGTGATGTTTGGTATATAAAGATAAAATCTTACATTAAAAGTTAAAGATCGTCTTATTTAACCCGGCAAAGTAGCCCTCTTTAACACCTAACCTGAAGCCATTAAACATTTTATTGCATTAATAATTTAGCCTGCATACTTACATTACAGCAAGAATTTTTTTAACTTCACTCACAAGTTCACATGGGCCTACAGGCTTTTGCATGAATTTATTCATCAAGTGAAGTACTGACTGTTAGCTGAATTGGGAATTTGATTCTTGGACCTTGTACTCTTCAGTCTCATGACCAGCAATTATAGTAGCCTTTTAAGACTTGTTATATTAGGATTATATTTCAAAGCAAAAAAATAAGAAGAGAATAAAAACATAAAAACAATATCTTAGTTGTATGACAATAATAACAAAATCAAGTTTATTTACATCAATTCCTCAATAATGTTCTTGATAGACATTTTTATAAACGTAAAACTTCACGTTTTCAATTAATTTGTTGGCTAGCATTAATATCATAACAAAGACTTGATAAAATGAGTTCATTTTAATAACTATGAATTCTCACTTTCACCCAAATTCAAAATATTGTAAGGGAATTGATGTAAAAATTTGCTAACAATGAAAGAACTTCCAAGTAGATACCAAGGTCAACTAAATGTAATGGTATACATTCAATGTTATACGAGGTTTGGCTACAAATAAACCGGATTAGTATTGCCATAGCCATAGAACGAATGCAATAAGGCTGAATATCATACTGCTGGTCACGTGACTCTTCCTCCACCCACTGCTTGAGTTTTGTCTCTCTCCCGCACTCATTCTGCCTTTAGCGTCAGTTATAAGCATATAACCTTTTGTCTCTGCATCAGAAAAATAGCGAGTGTTCAGAAAGAACAGCGTGTAAGCATTAAATTTCTTTACAAACTTGGAAAATCTGCAAGTGAAACATTTTTAATGTTGCAACAAGTGCTTCAATGTCAATTCCCTTGCTTCTCCACGACAAAAAAAGCACGAATGACAAAATCAAAATTCAAGGCCATGATGATTGTGTTTTTTTATGTTAAAAACATTGTGCACATTGATTGGGGCAGAGTCAACTGAAATTACTACATTAATGTCCTGATTACCCTATGTGAGTGAGTGCGGAGAAAAGGGAATGATTTGTGGAAAAACAAGTCATGGATCCTCCACCAGGACAATGTTCCAGCACACAACGCTTTGTCAGTGAAGACATTTTGGGGCAAAACATTACATTTCCGTGTTAGTCCATCCACCATACTCACCTGACTTGGCCCCCTGTGACTTTTTTTGTTTCGTAAAGTCAATGCGATTTCAGACTGTAAAAGAATAAACAACACAAGTCATGAACGGGCTTATAGAAAATGATATCCAGCAGTGCTACACTCAGTAGTACATTGAAGAAGATAACTACAAATTGTAAATATTTTAAGTAAATTTTATTTCAGCCTCAGTCTGCTGGTTTTTTTCTACCCACACCTCGTATCATGATATCACAAACTGCATTAAGACTTGTACCAGAACTGTTTGGATTGTAACCGAGGCAGAGGAAAAACAAACTTCTGTTTATTTTCAACACCTTCATCATTTAAGCTCTACAACTAAGGACAAGAATTTTTATGGCTAATTGGGTACATTGTTTTAAGATTTTAAGATGTTGTCTGTCAGATTTGATTATATCAAGGCAACTCTACAAATAACGTTACTGAGTGATTGCTATCAAACGCTGTTTAGCGGTATCAATAAGAATCTTACAAGCAGTTTGTGTTAAACAAAGACTATTGACACGGACTCCAGTCCACTGGCTGCAATGACATGTCTGCTGCGTCATTTGCCCACAATGGGTTAATGATATGTTTCAGAGAGGATTCCATCGTTCTAACATCCCCATTTGTAAACAAAATTCAATAAAAACATTTTTAATTTTATTAAGTGTAATTGGCGGTAAATTTTTTTTTTTCTAAGTAACAAGGGACAAATTTCTTGTTAAAACTAAACATCCTTACATTTTTAGCCAAAAGGATTGTGATAGAAACGGGTTTCTATCATGAGATATGAATCAATTTGAGATAGCCACAACAAACAACTTATTAATACTCTTTATTACTGAAATGTGTACAATTTTACCTTTTAAAACCAAGAGTAATCTTATCCAACTGTTGAATTTATAAAATTTTTAAGTAAAAAAAAATATATAACTTGCAAAATATGAATATTGCACATAAAACTAAGTCCTATTACACAATTGTTTTACAAAACAGATCCTTATATTAAGACATGGTAACAATCACACCCTGTTTAAAAAATACAATATCACACACATTCAAAAGTGATAAAATCTACATATTATTTATTTAACATTCAAACAGTACAAAAACTGTTTTAATTAATATTTTAAATACATGTTTAAAACTAGATCCCAAATACAGCCACCTTTACTCAGTTAGTGAACATATTTATATAATATACTTACAATAGTTCTTAGAAATATAAAAGATTAAGAAGTAAAAAACCTTTCTCAATTGTATTTTTGATCGCATAAAATTTTCTCAGTATATGCGATCACTTCACAAGAGTAAAGCTTGTATAAACAGTATCAGTGAAATATGATTCTCTGTTGGCAGTATGCTTCTTATACAAATAATAACATTTATTATAACTTAACAACAGAATAACAACATGCTAAAAATATTTTAATAACTTTTTAAATTATAATTCGATGACACAAGTGGGCCTTTACTTAATATTTACAAGGGCTTGCATTCTCTAAGAAAGGCTAGGAACATTTTAATAGATCATTTTAAACTCTGCTGAAACCTGAATTAATTAAGAATATAACTAACTGAAAACACTATTTATAAGTAACTGTTTTTTTATTTTTTTAGGGCAAGCTACAATAATCTAAATATGTAAAATCCAAAAACCATGTACTCACTCATCACAAAATCTCTGGAACCACTCAATAGATTGATAAAATTTGTAGGAATGTTAGCTTTTATATCATTGAGACCTGTTAAGAAAATATTTCTTGAAATTCCGTTCCTAAGGTGTAATAACATATCCCAAAAATTTCCTTTTTTTCCATTAGAATAACATTGGCTTTAATTTAATAATTTATTTCAAACTGCTGAAACATACAAAACTGAAACATTACACAAAAGCTCGGCTACTTTTCATTTCTTCTTTTTCATCAAAACAACTGTTGAAATAGAAATATTTTTAAAATGTCGCTATAAAACGGGAGAAATTCAATTTGGACTACTCTGTATTTGTATGCATAAGATAGTCAAAATTCACAAAATCCTATCTAGTATATGAAAATATATAAGCCCTTAAGGGTGACTTTGGCCCAAAGAGAAAAAAAACTTTCAATCCTACACTGTTCATTTCATTTTCCACCAAATTCGATGTTATGGTGCTCATTTTGCTGCTTACTCTATGTTCTTTCTAGTCTATGCAACTATAGTATATACTCTATGGCCTGACAGTTGGCAATGTTGTCAACACAGCTGTCTGCAATTTTGGTGAAAGGTTATACCGGTTCAACTTCTGATGGTCACAGTTGTGCATTTATAGCTTTACTATAGGTAAGTGTCACAAATTATTCTTTATATATCTGCTAAACATCATATTTATGTGATTTAAATGTTTTCCTTATGATTTAATTTTTATCAGCAAAAATATGTGTTGGGGTGACTTTAGCCCAATTTTTGGGGTGTCTTTAGCCCACATATTTCTAAGTTAGAAAATAGTGTTTTTAAGATGCTGTCATCTAAATGTTTGTATTTCCAATGTATTTAGGTCCCAAAACACTTTTATTAACTTTAACAAATCAATCTAATGCATAGGTACCATCTTTTTTGTTTTAGGCCCTGTTAACCATGCCTAGAAAATACAAAAGGACTCTCGGGTCTAGGCCTTATGCGAACTACTCTTCAGAGACGTTGGAGGAATGTTTAACAGCAATTCGTTCCAAGGAGATAACCCAGCGTGCTGCTGAAGAGAAGTATGGGATTCCTCGAGCAACAATTAAAAACAAGCTAGCTGGTAAACATTCAAAACCAAAAGGAGGTACAACGACTTTCACAGCAGAAGAGGAGCGAATTTTTGAAGAACACCTTGTGCGGTTAAGTGACTTTGGATTTCCCGTGAGTGAACTTGACTTTCGTTTTACTGTTAAAGCCTACCTTGATAAAAAAGGAACTAAAATTGGAAAATTTAAAGATAACTTGCCAGGCTATGACTGGGCTAAGGGATTTTTGAATCGGCACCCTCTTCTGTCAACCAGATTCAGCAAAAATATTAAAAAGGTTAGAGCTCAGGTTAACGCAGAAGTTATTGATTGTTACATGGAAAATTTGGCTAAAGAACTTGATAATGTGCTGCCGAGTCATATTTTTAATTATGACGAAACAAATCTGACAGATGATCCCGGAAGTAAACGGGTCATTTGCAAACGGGGCACAAAGTATGTTGAGAATATTTGCAATTTTTCCAAAAGTTCTACCTCAGTAATGTTTTGCGGCAATGCCGAAGGCAAATGTTTACCCCCATATGTTGTGTTCAAAGCTGAACATTTGTGGTCTACTTGGACCGAAAATGGTCCACAAAACTGCCGTTACAACCGGACAAAGAGCGGTTGGTTTGACTGCAATACATTTGAAGATTGGTTTGAATCGCTATTTCTACCATCTGTCAAAAATCTAGCTGGGCCTAAGGTAATGATTGGTGATAATCTATCTTCCCACATTAGCATTAGAGTTTTGGAACTGTGCGAAAACCATAATATTAGGTTTGTTTGCTTACCGCCTAATACAACTCATTTAACACAGCCTTTAGACGTGGCTTTCTTTTCGCCGATGAAAAGAATTTGGCGATCCATACTACGTAAATGGAAAGAGTCTAAATCGAGTGCCAAGTTTCAGACTGTCCCTAAAGACATTTTTCCAGGACTGCTAAATGAGCTTATGAATGGCCTAAAGGGAAACCAAGCTGCAAATCTTATCTCTGGTTTTGCTAAATGTGGTATTTTTCCACTAAACAAACAGATGCTACTCGATCGTCTCCCTAAGAAATTGACCGAGGATGATGTTGGATATGTCGGAGAGGCGTTTTTGGAGCAACTAGAGAAAAACCGAAGTGACTATGTTAACCCTTTCAATTCGGCAAGAAAAAAGCGGAAAAAGGTAGAAGTTCCTGCTGGAAAGAGCATTTCTGTTCAAGATGTCTTGACTGCTGAAAGTGAACAAGTTTCTCCTGTTGGAAAGCAAAAATCTATCCCAAAAAAGAAGAAGCGGAAGAGTCCTACTCCAAGTTCCTCGTCCGAAGATGAACCACAGATACTGTTGGAATCAGATGGAGAGTCTGAAACATTCTCTGATTGTGAATTAGGCATAGACAGTGGTTCTCCAATGACTACCGGTACAAAAAGTAGGCCTACAAGTACTCGGGTTGAACCACGTGCAAGTGTCAAAAAATCGCACGTACCGGTAACCTTTGACGACTGTGAGATTGACAATTTTGTGATTGTTCTGTATAATGGTCAAAAATACCCAGGGAAAATAACCAGTTTGTCAAAAGAGAATGTAACTGTTGAGTGCATGCAGCAAGGTTTGAAGTGCTGGAGGTGGCCAGAGCGGGTCGACAGTCATGAATATCAATGGGACGACATTCTGTGCAAAATCAACCCACCAAAAGTGCTAAAGAGGAACCAATTTTTGGTTCCTGAACTACAAGTTTTCATTTAAGTTTTCTCAGTAGGCCCTATATTATTATTATTATTTAACTTAGTCCCCTAGTTTTTACATTGTGAAAAAGTCACTAGGCTTACGTTAGTTTACTTATTAAAATTAATTGTTATTAATTGTGCCAATATTTATCTACCATCCTAAACCCCATTTTATATACAGTATGAACTATATTGAAAGTAAAATATGTGTAGGTTTAGCCCAAGTCATCAAAGACATGGTTTTTATATGGTATTTAACATTTGGGCTAAAGTGACCCCAAGTCAGTGTCAGCTTTAGCCCAAATTTAAATATTAAATAAAAATTCCTAATTGAGGTTAACACTATTGTTTCTTATTTTAAAATGTTCAATGGTTCATGTACAAAGTAAAACTAATACTGGTTTAATGGTTTTTTAAATAGTTACATATATATGGAACAAAATTCAGCAAAAAACTTGAAATTTGGGCCAAAGTGACCCCGGTTGACGGTACTTTGTTTGGGGCAAAAGAAAAATACACGTTATGCATCATATTAAATTCAGCACAGTCTGGTGATATCAAGTTGAGCCAATGTAGTAGCGGGTATAATATACCTTTCTGAGGTGTTAAACAGAAATGAATGTTTCTGCTATATAAATGATCACCTCATTATCATGGACTTTCAGTTATAGTTTGGAATATTGTCCTGTGAAAAATGTGTTAAGACGATCAGAACACAGTTGTGAAATTTTTGCAAGTTGTGGTATCATTGTTCGTGTATAAGTGTTAGTACAGAGGAATATGGTGTTATTGGGTAAAAAATCCAAGTGGTTGTGTGGCCCATGTGATGAAAGGTAATATCTATGATTGGGGATATTGACAGTTTAATTCAATTAAATACTACAGTTGAAAGACTTGTTTCCGTAGTTAAGGGTGTTTTTGACGATAATTTATCACTTAATCAAACATTAACATATATACAATGATTCACATAATAGGTTAGAATCAATTTTGCAGAATAATCAACAGGAAGTTGATTGTGATGACGAAATCACTGAGACACAGACGTTTGAGTCCACTACTGTAAATCGATCTCAAGGACAATTGATAACTGACAAGGACGACGAACATTCTGTTTGTATTCTAGATCCATCATTGGAAGGTAGCAATTTGGAGGCTGATGAAGTGGAGATTAAGAAGAAGCTAGTGATTGAGAAAAAAGTGACAATAAAACGTATGCTTCAGCTGTCTCGTCTGGAGGTGGAGCAAGTGAAACATGGACCGTTGTGAAAAGCAAGAAAAGTAAGTCATTCACTACCTTTACAAAGTGTGAACATACGTACAAAGCATACCATACCATACCATATACAAAGCATAGTATACGTACTAAAACAATCGTTATAGGTTCAAGCACAGTAAAAGAAGGCCTTAAGACTGTTGAAAAGTCAAATTGGGTGTTTATATCCCGGTTTGCTCCTGAAATGATGACATTGAGAGATATTTTCAAGAGGAAGAAATTGAAGTGTCTAAATGTGAGAAATTGAAAACTAGGTATGATGAATTCTAGTTTTAAGATAAGTGTATCTGAAAAACAATTTTAAAGAGTTCTGACATCTGATTTTTTGCCTCGCAGAGTTTTTGTTAAAGGGTTTGATCTGCCAAGGACAACCTCTAAAAGCAATTCTAATTTTGGGGATGCAAGACAAAGCATTTTTTTACAGAGAAACAAAACTGTTTAAGGTGTTTGCACCAGAATGTTGCTGGATTGGGCTGTAAATTTGACACAGTTGAACTTAATGTTAACCTTCGCTTAGTCGCGTGCCTGAGAGTACGACGTTAGTCGCGCCGCGGTCGAAAACACCGCACACGCATAAATGTCATTCCAGAATAACTTCTATTAATTATTATTATTATTTTTTTTTTTTTGTGTTTATATTGTTATTAAGTTTATTTAATGCAACTTAAACTTGATTGCAATGAATGTAAATTAACAAAATAATATAAATGTTAATGTAATATATATACAAAAGTCAAATTGTTACAATTGTGTCAAAAGTTACAAAACAAAGTCAAATTATCTGATCAATTTCATTTTCATCATTATCTTCCAATTCATATGCAATTTCATCATTAGTATTATCTATTTCATCAAAAAGCCGTTTCTTAGCATTTTCTTGACTTTGTAACTTGGCATTAACATTTTTTCCTCTTTTTCAACACTATCTAAAAGTCTATTTATTCTTCTTTCTTCAAATACATCCATTTTTTATATAAATACAACACACTAAATTCCGTAAGAAACACTAACAGCACTAGTCACGTGTGGTGTTAAAGACCGCACTTTACAATCAAGAACAGTCGCCCAATGGTTCAAAAGACCGCGCCTGTATTCGTCTTATCTGGGACACCAGTGATAAACGACTGAGGCTAGGACATGTGGTGGGGCTTGATGTAGGAATAGTGAGGAAGGATATGATAAGGTATCGTATCAGCTCTCTTTGTCCCCGCACCCTATCACTACACACAAAAGGCTTCTTTTGCGGTCAATAACGACGCTGTGCGACTAACGAAGGGTTAATGAATTGGACACTCATATATTGTGTATCACAGAGCACCATAAGAATGTGGATTATTTGAACCTTTTTAACTTTGAAAACTTGTTTGTAGTGACTAATTATAGTAGTTTCAGATGAGGTGGTGTTGCCTTCTTTGTTAAAAACTGTTCAATAGATTGTGTAACTGAAGTAACTTGGGTTGCAGACTATTGTATATAGATCTTGATATTGAGATTACCATGGCTAAAATTAATTATTTAGGCTTATTATTATTTTTTTTATTGTTACATACAGTTCGCCAAATGGAAATTTTAATTTTTTCTTGTCAAATTTGTATGTCATTCTCAGTAGGTTAGTCTCTAAGTGTGGCAATGTAAATGTTTTAATTTTGGGAGACTTAAATGTAGATACTCTGAGTGAAAATAAAAATAGCAGAAACTTGATGGATTTATTGGCTTCTTATGGCCTAGATGATACTCTGGGTCATTTACCTACTAGGGTGACACACGAGAGTTGTACCTCCCTGGATCATGTTATCACAAACCTTAGATGGTTTAATGCACATGTAATTGAGGGTTTTGTATCTGATCATCATGCGTATGATGATACTAATAAAGCAAATGTAAATAGTAGTAATCAATGTAAAACAAAAATGTTTAAACGGACCTTTTCTGATTGAAATATTTTGCTGTTAAAAGATAGCCTTGCTGAGGAGAGATGGAAAAGTGTTCTAACAAAACATGATGGAATGACATGTGGAATTCTTTCTTTGACACACTAATATGGTACTTAAACATAAATTGTCCTATAAGATTGTCACAATTGGGAGCAAAATTAATGTTGATGCCACATGTATTGATAAAATTACACTTGGTGATGAAGTGTTAGAAACGAGAGAGAATATGATAAGACTTTTAAAATGTTTTTAAGGTCACTGGTCTGTCAGAATATGAAAATCATTTTAAGTCAGTTAAGAAACAATTCTGTAGCTACAGTTTCTTTAGCTAAGGCTAGACTAATAAAAAACAAAATCAGTAAATCGGATAATGTTTTTAAGAGCTGTTGGTCTTTTGTCAAAAATATTGGCATGGTATGATCGGAAAATTGAGTAGGCCTAATATATCTCTTATAGACCATAACACTCAAGGAATGGTACCAGTTGTCGGCAACATGTTAATGAATTTTTTGTCAAATATGGATACAATAACACTGGTAGGCCTACTACTACAGATGAACCAATTATTGTTCGAAGTTATAATACTGTTTATTTGGATATACAAGTTTCTGTCACATAAGATAAAGCCAAGAAGCACATTGATGGCTGGTACTGACCCACCTGCCCACCCATACAGGCTCAGTGGTACAGACCTACCCGCCCACCCATACAGGCTCAGTGCAACTGACCCACCCGCCCACCCATACAGGCTCAGTGGTACTGACTCACCCGCCCACTCATACAGGCTCAGTGGTACTGACCCACCCGCCCACCCATACAGGCTCAGTGGTACTGACCCACCCGCCCACCCATACAGGCTCAGTGGTACTGACCCACCCACCCACCCATACAGGTTCAATGGTTACTGACCCACCCGCCCAACCATACTGGCTCAGTGGTACTGACCCACCCGCCCACCCATACAGGCTCAGTGGTACTGGGCTGTATGGCTTAAGTAATAAAACCTCTTTTGGTTGGGACCAATTTTCAAGTTCTCTATTCAAAAAATATAATTGGTATGTATTTTGACTTTTTTAATACTGTCTGTATTTAGAAATAGTATTTTTTCCAAATAGTCTTAAGACAACAGTAGTAAAACCTCTACATAGGAAGGGTTGTAAAACTTCTGTGTCAAACTATCACCCAATTTTCCTATATTTCAGTATATGGAGGTGCAGTTTGATGATGGTGGTATGTTGTGGAAAGCTAACTCAAAATCTTTGCCTGCAACTGAAGGTGTTCCGCAGGGTTTCATCTTAGGCCCTTTTTTGTTCATTGTTTATGAGAATGACTTTCCTGTACACTTGATGGCTAATTCTTATTTGACAATGTATGCTGATGACACTAGTGGTTTTAGTTTGGCAAGTGATTTGGAAACAATGCAAAATAATTTGTTAAATTTTGTAAATATTGCTAATGTTTATTTTAATGAAATTAATTTTAAGATTAATTTTGATAATACTGAGCTGGTGTTTTTTGATTTAGAAAATAATTATGTGGATTTTCCTATAGAGGATAATGAGTTTGTGATAGAAGGTAAGGAATTCTGTAAGTTTCTTGGCCTATATATTGATAGGAGTTTTTCTTGGGTAACTCATGTTGAAAAGGTGAGGTCAAAACTTCTGTCTGGGATTTACCTACTCAGAAGATTATCTGTTTATTTGGATTCAGATACCCTAAAAAAGGTTTATTTTGGGATATTCTATCCTTTCTTGTCTTATGGCCTGTTACTGTGGGGAAGTTATTCTGCTTGCCATATAAACAGGATCTTTATCCTAGAAAGCAGCCATTAGATTATCCAATGCCGAGCCTAGGAGAACTTTTAGGGATCTTTTTGTAAAATTGAAATTTTTGACAGTTTATTCAATTTATATGTACTAATACATTGTTTTTATTAAGAAAAATTATAAGTTTGTTTATACTAAAATTCTTGTATTCATTCATATAGTATGAGACAGCGACTAGATTACCATAGAATAAGGCAGAGATTTAACTGGACTGAAAATAATCCATTTATAAAAAGAAGTATCTTTTATAATAAGCTACCAAATTATATCAAACAATTGGATGGTACAAAATTCAAAGCTGCTCTAAAAAATTAGCTTACAAATTTATGGCTGTATGACCTGACATATTTCCACGACATTGGTTAAGGTAAGACCTTTTTCCTCTTTATGCATGATTAAGTGCTACACTTCCATTTTTAACGATTGCATGCACTATTTTCAGTACAACCGGATGCTTTTTCTTACAATTAAGTTGTATTCTAGCATGTAATGACTATTTTAATTATTAGCTTTTAATTTATAGTCTTAAGATTACGAACGACGTTGTCAATGCATGTAAAATGTTAATTCTGACAATAAAATATCTTGTATTATGTACATTATCAAAACACACATCATGTACTCACAAACACAAACAAACGTGTGCACGAGTATATAGCGTAATCAATTTCATTATGACACCAAACTGAAATTTTTCACTATCTAAAAAGAGTATATCTTTCTCAAGCTTGCCTATAGAGATGTTCACTTCAATATGTAGCAAAAAATTCAGCAAATAGGTTGACAGAAAACTAAATAATAATTCTGGACTTACGAGGGGTCTGTAAGTTAACGTCTCCAATGAGCTCAGTTGCAGGAGAGTGAGCTAGCCTAAATCTGACAACAGCAACATCCAAAGAGCACAGCCAATCATCTTATTCAAACTGCACTGAATTGTTGTCAGTTAATAAAAATAGAGAAACCTACTGACTACTAAAAACGCATAGAATAAGCACATCAACGTTTCTGAATATTATGTAAATAAAGTAAAGAAAGTCACATAATCTAAAAATATATACAGTTTTCTCTCTAGACTTGTTTGTATTTTAATAATGAACTAAGTTGGTATGTGATAAATATTTAGAGTATATATCTTTATAAATCTCTGTAAAAAAGCACTAAATTGCCCTGATTTAGTTTTATTTAAATTTCTTTGATTGCACCAAATTCACTTAATTAAATGCTGTTACTGTTCTTTTTTCTAATATAAATTGTAGATAAATAATAGTTCAAATTTACCTTTGGAATTAATAACACCCTGAAAGTTTCATCATTACAGTAGAATCTCGGTTATCCGAATCCCGACTTACCAAACCTCCTGGTTAACCGAGCTAATCATCAAGCGATGAAAAATAAACATAAAGTTATTAATAAAAGGAAAATAATAACGTGACACATCATATAATCGTTAGACAAGTAATCAGTTTCTTTATTGGCTGTTAGTGCTAGGTTAAGACGCAAGGCCGTCACGAGACGTATTTATGATATTGTACCCTATTATAGGAATAATTTTCCCACCCAAATGCATTCATTCATGATACATCACCACCTGACACCATCTGCTTAGTCGACTGCTCCTGCAATAAATGTGGTTGTTTTGGTGTGTTGACTTTCATGATTTTACCATAATTTACAGTTTTGGAAATATTGTCGTAATTTATTTTTGTTCAATATTTTAAGTAGAAGTGTTTTGATATGAGTGGTAAATAGCTGACAGTTGCTTATAACGAAATTAAAATGATGAATAAATTGGTGTTTTCGTCGACAATGTGTACGACAAATGTGGTATTGATATGATAATTTTGTTCCGTTATAATGTTGAGTGTTTCCCTGCACTATTAAGAGAGTATTGCAGATTGCGTTAAACGATAGGATAAATACGATAATTTTGTTCGGTAATTGAACTGAACGGTACCCTGCCCTTACAACCAAGACGCAAATTAATACTACTGTGGACTGCATATATATGAAATAAATACGAAAGGTTTTGTTGTCAAAAAATGTAACGTTAGAGGAAAATGCCCATCCACAATGCTGCCTATAGAAATTACATTATATTTTTTCGATTAAATTCTATTATTGTAGTTGTTTACCGACTGTTGTAGAGTTTTAAAATGGAATACTTATTCCCAACTTATTGTTATCCTGCAGTAATACAACTTTTAAAAGACATAACCTGATGTTTCCACTTTTTACAGAACTGAAACTAGATTTACACCATTTTGCGTTTTTCTTGTAATAAACTAGTTTTGTACTTTTTTCATGGCTTACGATTATTTTTACGATAACCTCCGTATTATCCAAGTTTTAATGTATCTGAGGTGGTCCTAGTCCCAATTACCTCGGATAACCGAGAGTCTACTGTATTTAAACACAGAAGTTTAAATGAATATCACATATCTTTGATTGTAAAAGATAAACGCGTATACACAAATATATCACATTGAGCAATTAATTTTAAATGTATATAGTATTGAACGTTTTTAAACAATACAACCCTTTGTATAAAATGTAAAAATAGTAAAAATGTAATTAGTCAAAGTGCTAAATATAAAATAGCCACTGTTATGTAGGGGAGATATCTTCACAGTCTGAGGAATGTGTTTCTTGGGCTTCGAATGACCTTTCATCATCAGTTCGCTGGTTTAGTACTCTGAAAAATAATGAAAACATGAAAAAGTCCTTAATCTTGTAAACTGAAAAAAATATATAAATATATGTCAAAGTAGATACACTAAAAATATTTATTTTGCAATGTTCAAATGACATAAGTATTTTTTATAAACCGAATATACTTTCAAACTACATTAGAGTGTAAATGAGGACTAGTAATTAATCCTAAGTTTACCTTTTGTACAAAACAATTTTCGTTCAATAAATCCATAAATTACTACATTAATACAATCTGGAGTACATAAAGAAACTCATTCAAATTAATATTTTTTACTGATTATTAATTTTTTCGTGATTCATAAAAAATCTTACGTGTTGTTAGAATGCAAAATGGGAACAATCTAAATTGCTCCTGAAATAAAAAAATATTGGATTTTTATCATTATACCAATATTTTGTAACATAATATAAAAAAATAAAAAATACAAGTAATATTCTTTTGCAGCTTGCATGAATAATTAAAGAAACATTCTATCATAAAAAAAAGTTTAAAATATTGACTGAAAATAGATTTTTTTAAACAAATTAAAAAAATTTAAGATATGGAAAATTAGTATCACTAAAATATATAAATAACAATAATAGATTTATATAAATATTATTGTTTATTATTTGTACTTTATGAAAAGCTCAAGATCAATTTTACTATCTACTTTTTATTTTCTTACCCAACCAAAATATTTTTTGTAGCAAATTATTTTTTTATAGCAGTAATTCTTCATTTGCGTTTATGGTTTATTTTAATAGTGTAGTACCTTATTTTGTGTCTATTAGTATACTTTTGTAATGCATGTTGATTTGTATCTAGAAAACAATTTATTAAATTGTCATAATAAACAATAAATAAGCACTTTATTATCTAGTTAGTTACAAACAACAAATTCCACCACCATAAACAGACTGATTATAGGTCTATATATCCCAATTATACAAGCAATCATCCACATGCTGTTTTACCCCAAGATGCATTGTCAACCTAAACTAGATGAATAAATCCATCTGAGCTGTGAAGCCAAATTAAATACTTCCATCAAATGCTGCAAACATAAAATAAATATTGATTTGATTACATTTTTTTTAAACATTATGCCAAAATATTGTTTGAAAACCTGCCTGAATTAACGTTTTGAACAAATGTATAAAAATGAAATTTTTGTTATTTTTTGTCCATTTGCTTTGAAAAACTAGTCAAGCTGTTTTAATGATACTTTTTCTCTTTCAGGATAGCTTCCGCCTTCATTTTTTTCATTTAAATGACTGCAAGCTATTTAAATACAAACAATATAAATCCTTGATCTATAGTATAAGGAAGGTATTCTGATTTGCATTTATATTCAAATGAGTAAATTAGGTACCTGCCTTGTATTGCAGATTGCAACATATTGTGAATTTTGCACAAACTAATAATGGTTTGTGAAAATATTTGGTGCCATGTTATGATTTTAAACATATAAATTTACTAGAAATAACACATATCAACTAAATCCATCCAATGTCAACACAGTTAAAACTATTGTGAGTATGTATAGCCCCATATACGAGACAAGACAGTTTATGAACATAACTTTTTGTTTTATATTTTTCACCTTCCAATACTATGTATTCCCTTGTAGAACAGTTATATAAACAATTACAAAATTCCAACTAAACAATTTATCTAACACAAAGATTTTAACAATGAACATACATTTCTTTCCCGACAAGGAAAGGACTCTACCTGTGTATTAGGGTCTTGAAACGTTGAGTATGGCCTGAAAATGAGCGATAATTAGTGTAGACATGTACTTTTATTAAATTAAATGTATTACTTCTAATTATTATGTCATATAATATGGTGTTTGTAGGAAGTAAATATGGCTGTATTATTCGAGTTGATTTATACTTTAAAATATTTACCAAAATAACTTAGGATCATATAGTTAAACACAAATCACTTTGTGGCCACAGTTTGACTCTAGGCTCCACAATCCCATAACTGATAATTTGCCATTAGCTAATTATATTTCCAGTTGTTGCATTTTCCCACACCTGTGTGACTCAACATGGTCCAACTCCTTACGAAGGAGGTTAATTCAACCAATGTCAGTCATTGGGTTGGATGCCAGAAACTTATTCTGACCAACACACATATCTCAAGTTGACACCCAGCTTGTTTTTGGTGAGAAATAATTTGAAATTAACTGGGAAGCTAATCAAAGAATTAATAGGACTCAAACCAAGAAATGCTATCAGGCGTTAAACTAAGATGAGAAAGTTTCACTTTAAGAAGAGTAAGGTGGAATAATTGAATGCTTTGGAAAAATTAAACTAAGTGAGCAATTTCACTTATTTGTTGCCCATCGCCTTTCGAATCTCACCTAAATCTCATTTGTATTAAATTTTACTTTTAATCACACTGAGCTAGAAATTTAGATACAAGATAAACTGAAAATACAATATTCTCAATTTTATCGATTGGGATGTTAATATAATAATTATTATGTTTGTTAAGATTTACTAAAACTGGACGATCAGGATTAATCCTGGACAATCCCAACTTTTTAGTCATACACCAGCGTTCAGAAGATTATTTATTTTCAATGAAATATATGTATGTACCTTAAACTTGAATTACAACATTCTTGTTTAATTCTGTTCCATAAATATTCACATTTCTATAAATGAGGTCCTTAGACCTCTTAAATTTCCTGTGGATAGTCACACTGGGCCATCAACTAACGTATGGCAGGAGTGATCCAAGGGGCAGGTTGCCTGTTTATTCGTTATTCTGATATATTTGCCAAAAGACTATAATCACGGTAACAATTTATTGCTATGATAATTTATTGCTTTTGACAATCTTTTGCAATTTCATTAGCTAACAAAATATATAAGGATTAGTGTTATTAAAACTCCTAACATAGTTAATGTTTAAATTATTAAACACTAACTATGTTGCAATGTGACTTTAAAGCATATTACAGAAGACATGCTTTGATATTCCATGAGCAGACAATTGGCTATAGTATGCGATTCAAGTTGAGTCACTAACCACTAGCAGGTCTATCAAGGTGTCAGAGTGATCAGTGGGGTGAAGAGGGATTAAAGATAGTAACCTATCTTGAGAGTAGAACATAGTTATCACTAGGACAAGACACGTTTGACGAGCATCAACATAAGTAATCAGTATTAAAATCACCCATTACAATGCAAGACTATACGAGGTATCAATCTTAACAGGACACTTTCAAATTCTGCTAGAAGCCAACTTTAGGTGGTCGATAACAAAGTCTAAGGAACATGTGAATACCATTAAGTGAAATATCCAGAAATATTCACTCCAATCAAAGTGGTCTTGAGGTGTCAGAAATCTCCAAATATTTGATATTAGTGATAATATCAAATATTTGATAATTTTTTTTATAAAAAAAACACATTAGTGATAAGTAAGCCGGCTGTTCTTTCATCTCTAGTAAACGAACAGAGTATTACGATAGAGAGTGTATCCTGGAATGTCCACAGAAGCTGAGGGTATGTGAGGCTTAAGCCACAATTCAGGAAAAAGAATAAAGCCAGAAAATGGAGTTATAAATAAAGAAATGAAAAATGTGTTTATTAAGGGGAAAAGTTAGAACTGTAAAGTCTAAGGTCTCCTTAACACCTAAACTCTTTAGGGAGTTGAGAGGGTGATAAGTGGTTTCACCAATATGAAAAGGTACAAACTGAGCGTTAATATGAACTACCTTGCAGAAACGGACCTATTTGACTAATTTGCCATTGTCTTCCTTTTATGGGTTTGAAGGAATTCATGTGAAAAAATATTATATGTCTTAATTGTTCAATTATTTTCTTTTAAACTTAGAGTTAGTTTGTGACTTGTAAAAGTAATACTATGTATTGTTTCTCGATTTGTATGACTCCAACTGTATATAATATTAAAAAAAGATATTTCAGATTCTGATAAAATATAAATGTACTACTATGAATATCATTTATATAATACACAAAAAGTGTTTTAATGCAATCTCAATGTTATAGAATCACCATATAAACGTAACTAAATAACAAATAAAAATTAAACCTTACTTACTTATAAGATGCAACTGAGTTTCTCTGTTGGGCTTTTTTCTGATGGTGCCTTCGGATGAGGCAACTAACGAATGCTAAGAGACACATCACTATAACAATCGCCCCTGTCACTGGACAATTGTAAATTGGAATTAATATTTACATACAGACTTGTTCAATCAACAATCCTAAAACTAGATCTGTAGGAAAATACAACTGCATAGTTGTATATGAATTTAATGGACAATGTCCTCTTAAATTCATGATTACACTAATTTTTGTGATTGTGATAAATTTTCTAAAACAAAAGATAGTCATGATTGCAAAGTCCAAAATCCTGAAAAACCTGTCTCTGCCCATACTCTTCTCCATAACCAAAATTTTGATCAGTGTTACACCACTAAAGTAATCAGATCCCTTCCTTCCCACGCCAATAGTTCCCAACTCCGAAGGATGGAATTAGCACATCAATGGATAACAAAATCCCATAACCCATCTAATCTGAACATAAGATAGACCACTTCCCCTTAACCCCTTCCCCGTCAGCAAACTTCATATATATATATATATATATATATATATATACTAACTGAAATACTGCATCTATACCTGAGTGTTACTCTATGGATGTACAACCCTCCTTTTATATTTATTTTAAGAATAATCTATATATAACACAAATATATTTAAGATCTATGTTTTATACTTGTACATTTATTACTCACAATTTAATCACGACTGTGGTTTTAGTTACATATTTATAATAATATTTATCATTCTTATTATTTTGACATTGTTGTCAAGTCTAAAATTATGTTTTGAAGTTTTCTTTACTTTCAACTTCAACTTCAAATGAACCGCAGTATAATCATATTTGTCAATTTTTAATTTTATTTCTTTGGCAGGGCAAGGCCTTGTTCCAATTATACTGTTAACTAATTATAACGCATAATGATTCTGAATGTTTTTCTGATAGTTGAGATGTGCATTTTGCCACCAGTGCAGCATTTTAGTGATGCTAAAACAAAAAAAAGAAAAGAAACACGGAGAAACAAGTGGCGACACAAAGAGGTAAAGTACCGCTGTTAAATAATAAGAACAAAAATTAATAATTCTAATGAATGACAAAATAAGTTGTTTTAGCTAATCCTCTTCACTGTACCAAACTTATCAATTTGGGTAGAATAGTCCAATTTGACTTATGTGATCACTTATATGGTACTTGGCATAAATAAATATGATTCTCAATTCGACTCCTATCAGAGCCATAACAAATGTTGAAAGGGATCAGCTGATAGCTACCAGCTGTTCATTTGTCATTGAGCTATTAATTATTGACACTTTCTAAGGAATAGTCGGCCTTAGTTTGTAACAATGACTACATTCGCTCATTTACACTCATTCGAAATCCATATTCGCCTATATCTTGACAATCGGCGTCTAAGGAATAAATAAATAAAATATATACAAACTTAACATGCACTGACTTGTATAAAGAGTGCTTAACCTTCCGGGACGCGCACCGTTGTACAAAGTACAACAGTAGTCGTATTTTTATATTTACCGGTTTAATTTTTACCTGGAATGCCGGTAACCACGATCTATTCCTAGGCACCTCCCTCCCCTACTCCGTTACTGCCTCGCATATTGTTCTGATCAAGGTTGCCTTTGTCAGGTGGAATTTAGTCCAGTCGCGTCAGAGTTGTTGTACTTTGTCCAACGCGCGCGTCCTCGAGTAGTGTCTTATTAGTGTAGTTAACATTGTTCAAACTGCATAAATAATAGTTTTGTGTGTTTTATTTTGTTGTTATATTACTATTTTGTATATTAGTGTTGTATATATAGTTATTTTGTTGCATTTAAATAGTGTTAACTTTGTTTATTTTGTTTTTATTCTGTATATACTGTTAGGAATTGCCATTACTATGTGTGATGTACTGAGAACGAGTGAAATTGATCATATTCTGCAAAATAGTTCTGAAGATGATGATATAGATGGGTTTATGACAGATTGTAGTGTTGAACAAATTGAACATAATCATATTTCGGATGACAGTGAACTTGAGGTAAATGATGAAAGTGACTTAAAAATCTGTGATGATGCCGAGTTTGTTCTGGGTAAAGATGGTGAGAACAAACCATTTTGTATGTGACGAAAATTTTTTATTAATATTGTTTTACTTTCATTATAATTCTTATTATTATTGTTTAATTTAGTTACTAATAAATTGATGTGTACCGGTAATAATACATTTTTATTTATAACCCTATAAATTATTGTATTAGTAACAAATCAACTTAAAATAATACTAATATATACATATAAAGGTCAGTTACAGTATTATTTATAACTATTTCGGAATGAAAGCCCAAAAACACATATGTTGTACAAAGTACAACACGCGCGTCCTCGTGTGCCATAAATGGGCACGCGTCCCGGAAGGTTAAAAAGAGATTTGAGAATCATGTTTATGATTGATCTCAATAATTGTACTGGACCAAGTAGAGAAATATGGTTCTTTGTTTATTTGATTGGTCCAAATTTAGTTGATATTCGTGGTTCCATTTGAAAAGAAAGAAAATAATCTGAAACCCTTTTCATTTATCACCTCCAGGTAACAAAAATTAAGCAAGGTTGAATTAATGCGCAAGATTATAAAAAAGACAATGATTATATTCAACATGTAATATTGACCTTTAAGTAGAAAACTGTACAAGGCAATGTAAACAATGTTGGGCAGCATTGTCATAACTGAATACAATTATTAATCTAGAAAACTAAATGCTATGGTAAAAACATATTTATTACAGGCCTGGAAATTATCTTTAATTAATAAGACTTTGGCAACTAATGAGTAGTAATAAAATACCCTTCGCTCAATAACGTTATATTCATTTTCAAACCCATGCACCTTCTTCCAAATGCTAGTAAAATACGATTAGTTTTTTAAAATCTGGTTAAGGGAGGGCCACAAAGTATGTCACAACTTTCTGACAATTGCAGGCTGCCATAACCACCCCACTCTCCCACCACCGACGAACCCACTATCAACACAATATGGCAGTCTGTCAAGAGTTGTACTAGGCTACAGAAGATTTTAACAAAACAATAAAATTATGTGAAATAGACATTACTTGTCTGTAACTAAAATAAAACCCTAGTAATCAGAACTTTGGTTATTTTAATTTCCGATTATCAGAAATTACTAAGAAAAAATATTTTAAATTTGTGAGAATAGTTAAAACAACATCTTAAGAAACTCTAAAATTATTAAGGGGGTTCTTGGATAACTATAAATTCCATTATCGGTAACACTCAGCCTCAATTATTAATGATTATTAAAATTGTATACTATTTTTAAAATAATAAAATCTATGTTATCAACAAAACTTGACAATTCTTCCACTATTCCCTCTCCAAACAGATGCAAAACTACCACCTTCTCCATCCGACACATTACACATTCATATACAACTATAATAATATGTAACAAGTACTAAGTAAGCAAAAGGCAGTAATAAAAGATAAAAATCAAACATGGAGAAAATTTCATTATCGACTTACTTATCTATACAGATACTAATAAGGAAAAATGTGGATACCGTACCAATATACGTTGTTTTGTTATTCACTCCGACTTTTGATACATTTGAGACCAGTACATCCTAAAACAGAAAGAACGATTACTACATCATATATGTATTTATATTTAAATAGATAGTGAGTGAGGCAGGACAGAAATAAAGGTTTAGTATTATATAAGAATAGATTTATTCCACAATAAAGAAACATTACAAAAATTATGATTATTAAACTTGGAATAACTTGCAATCGCATCAAGGTATTTGTGATAGCAAGGTTTGGAGTAGTGAGGTTAAAACAGGCAAATTTCAATACCTCTAGTATGCTTACATATATTATAGTGTATAATGAATCGTTTATTGTAAGTGTAATCAACGCACTATGTACTACAGTATCCACATTCATCACATTCCTCTTAAATTCAACACTTCAAGCACTTCTTTTTCTTTTCACCATGAGATACACAAGCCATATTTTCCATTGTACCGAACGGTACCAAACACACAATAAAATCGAACTGAACTAAATCTGTACTGTCTAATGCACATGTAATTCCAAAGTGGCAACAAACAGAAGTCGAGTTTTCCTCTTTCGACAAGAATTAAATGGAAATTTTAATTAGTCTTACTGAGGTTTTGACCGTGGGATTTTGTCCTATAAAGGTCAAATTCGTGGCATGGAAGTGTTTGGCTCTTGATATTTGTGCTATAGGGCTTTTCATTGTTCAGATATATGTTTAGTACACAAAACTGTCTGTTGGATTCATGGATAGGCCAAAGTATGTTTTTTTGGAACCACTCAATAACATTTGTATCAACGCTGGCACTCTTTCCACACATCTTTTTAAAAACATAATTTCTTTTTTGAAGTTTTGCAACCAATCATTTGAAGCAAAAAACCTGTCATGACTTGACTGTTTTGTGAATTAAATTGATCTTTCTTATAAAATCAGACTAGAAATGGAAATATTCTTATCTGAATACTGTTTTAGCCACTGTAAAACACATTGATTGTTATCTTCAAATCAGCCTGAATCGTTATCTTTAGCAATCACATGATTCAGTAAGGCCACTTCCTTCTTCGTACTTCTCTCTGTTTTTGTTCAGAATCATTGATAGTGTATTAGGTGATATGCCAAAATATTTGCCAATGTGTATTTTCTTCTTATCATTTTTATCAACTTTTTTCAATACTTAAAGTTTTGCACTTTCTGTCATCACGATACACACAGAACAACACCAAGTAAATCAAACTTTAATTTACAGTAAAAATAAACAGGAAGTAAATGTAACATTCAAAAACTCATAAGGTGATGAAGCATAAAGCTTGGCAAGAACACTGGAATAAACAGATAAACAACAACCAATGGCAAGAAGTGGGGAAAATTGTGTCACAACTTGAAAGTTTAGCTTTTTTACTACTGTCGAAGAAAAACACTAGAGTTTGTAACATCACTGTAAAGAAACTAATTACACTTGAAAAATACAAATGACATTAAAATTTGCCTTGTTTATTCCTGCGCTTTTGAGTGTAAAAGGAAAATTTGTATCTTTTAACAGTTTTGTTTAATCATGGGTAGAATAAAAAAAGAGCGTGATTTCTAACGCTCTTTACCAAAATGTGGACTTTAACAATTTCTACAATAAAAACCTCTGGTCAGATTAAATTGAAACCTTAATAGGTCATTTATCAACTATTTCACTAATTTATGCTAGAGTTTTATGAACTTTGATAAATTAACAAAAATGTTTTTATGGAAAATGTAAAACATTTTTTTTATAGTAATTGAGTAGGTCTACGAAATTAAATAAAACTTCGTTTTGCACATCACAATACCATTATTTTAAAACATGAACGAACGATTACATAACATACTTCTATGAATTTATATGGATTCATAATAAAATGCAGGACAGTGTGCAGCGGCACGTAAAATCACTGCGCTCTCTTGACTACCGCACTACACAAAAGCTCTGCAGCATTGCCAGAACAGCCAGCGTTATAGGGCCTGTTCACTGAATATAATCTTAAACTTTTATACAACTGACACTTTAATTTTAGTTAAATTGTTATTTTTTAGAACCTTATATTGATTTGTTACGTATAATTCATTTTCTATCACCATTTTTCTCCCTCAATTCTAAGAAAAAAAACAGTAAAAAATATTTAATAAAACATAAAAATAAATTTTACAACTTTCAGTGTTCGATTTTTAATCATTTTTAATAGTTCCTAGTAGGTTTGATCATAATAGATCAAAATTGATACATAAAAACTGTTGTATGAACATAAATAATCTACAAAATTAGAATGTGTGAAACAAAGTTCATTTTGGAAGTAAGAAAAGTCGCTGGAACAGACCTCATTGCGGCAACGTCGCTTTGTTTGGCTTGATCTGGTCGTCGGTAGAAGTGCCGCTATTTCACACGCCGCTACACACTGCCCTGCGATTGATTATTAATCTATATAAATTCATACAAGTTATGTAAACGTTTGTTCTTCATTTTTTGAAATACAGGTATTGTGGCAATAGACAATAATGCTTTATTCACATATTCTTCAAGAACAGTGGTGCTTCATTAGCTTAAGTAAGATATGATAAAATAACATTTAAGATTTGTCATTTTTATGTATAATTTTAAAGTTATAAATACATAAACAGAGATTTAAGTAAGTCAAAATATTTTAAGACAGGAGTAAATAGATCTTCATGTAGCGTGTTTTGGTTTATGATTCAGGGCAGTTTCTGCTTTCAAACTCTGCTAAGGTGTAGAATGGGCAGTTTAGAATCCACTTCCTAACATTATGTTTCAGCTTTTTTCTTGTGGTGTTTTTCTTTATATCCTCGAGGAGTCTGTTCCAGAATTTCGCTCCAGAGTATGATGGCTGCCTTTCAAACATTTTAAGTCTGTGAGCAGGTAAGGTGTAGTTGAGAGCGTTCCGAGTGTTATATCCATGGATATCGGCTCCTCACACTAACTTCTCCATAAGCTAGAAGAGTTGTCTCCAGAATATACAGACGACAGTTAAGATGTTGAGGCTTTTGAATGAGTTTCTGCAAGAGTCTTGAGGTCCCAGGTTGGCCAGTATCCGTATAGCCTTCTTCTGAAGGATCAGCACCCGCTGCAGATTTCCACCTGAGGTGCCTCCCCATATTGGTATTGATGTACAAAACAAATTTTTATTCGATTTTGTAGGCCTGCTCAATTACTAGAAAAAGATGTTTTACATTTTCCAAAAGAACATACTTGTTAATTTATCAAAGTTCATAAAACTCTAGCTAAGTTAGTGAAATAGTTGATAAATGACCTATTAAAGTTTCAATTTAATCTGACCAGAGGTTTTTATTGTAGACATTTTTAAAGTTGACGTTTTGGTAAAGAGCGTTAGAAATCATGCTCTTTTTTATTCTACCCGTGATTAAAAAAAACTTAAAAGATAAAATTGTTACTTTTACACTCAAAAGAGCAGGAATAAACAAGGCAAATTTTAATGTCATTTGTATTTTTCTAGTGTGATTAGTTTCTTTACAGTGATGTTTCAAACTCGAGTGTTTATAGTTTTTTCTTAGACAGTAGGGAGCATTGATGCTAAATTTTTATTTATTGAGGTACCTTATCTTAAACTTTGTGAACTTAAACTTGGGACGTTCGAGGATATTTTTAACAATTCGACTTATCAAGGACTTCAAGTTATTAAGGGTCAAGTTATCAAGGTTTCACTGAATTTGAAGGTAAATCAACAAAATTGTTTTTCATAAAATATACTATTTTATTTCTCCATGTATATGTATATTCAACACCACTGTATGTGTATGGGGTGGGTGGGTGGGTCAACACCACTGTATGTGTATGGGGTGGGCGGGTGCGTCAACACCACTGTATGTGTATGGGGTGGGCGGGTGGGTCAACACCACTGTATGTGTATGGGGTGGGTGGGTGGGTCAACACCACTGTATGTGTATGGGGTGGGCGGGTGGGTCAACACCACTGTATGTGTATGGGGTGGGCGGGTGGGTCAACACCACTGTATGTGTATGAAGTGGGCGAGTGCCTCAACACCACTGCATGTGTATGTGTGGATGGGCGGGTGGGTCAACAACTGTAAACATCTAGACCACAGAAATTATGAAGTCTCAGGGTATTGATGAAGGCTACATAATTTCTGCACCGACAGTAAACAGATAATTTTATTAATTATCATACAGTGGTGTTGAATCAGAAATATGATTTTACCTTTTAATTTTGTTTGCGATAATTTAAAATAAATTAAATGATTTTCAAGAAATATTAAATAGAACATATGATGAGTTTATTACAACCTTAATTTGCACAGCTGATTAAAAGGAAATAGTTCGTGGATGACATCAGTAACTTAGAATACGTCAGCTGTTCTGATTACATCATGTGATGATTTAAATGCATCATCTCCACTAACCGAGGTACCATTGTGCTAAAAATCAGCCATTTCTCAGCAAATTTCATAAAAGCAAATTTAATTACAATGATGCTGACACTAATTTATTTGTTTAATTGTATTATATTACATTAAAAATAAAATAAATAATGAAGAATATCTTGAAAATGTCAATCTTTTATCAAATAAAAATTGCAGTATTACTTATATTACACCTTGATAAACTTTCACAATTGTTATTATTAACCTGTTTATTTTTTTTTTTTTAATTTCAATCACCAGTTTACATAGACTTGCAAGCTTGTGCGTAAACTTTATTCAACGAGTGAAGGACTGACGTTGCTGCGTGTGCTTATGTCGTTTCGCGCCCTTCCCATTGTAGCTTCTTCCAATGGCTCCTAGAATTCTAAATAGTGTCTTATTATATTAGATTACTTATTAGAGTTGTTATTTCAACTCCTCAATCGGAATGATAGCAATTAGATGGTGGTATTGTAGACCAGTTACAATTTTATCTACAGTTGATACAAATTAAATGGACACTGTAAATATTAGAGCTAAGGAAAGAAAATTAAAATCAAAATGTGCTATAAATTACAATAGCAATATGGGTTCTATAGATAAAGCTGATATGGTGCTTTCTTACAATGACTACACAAGAAAAACAGTAAAACTGATATCTAATTTGACTTATTAGATATCACTGTCCTCAGTACATATACCTCCAGACATCGCATCAAAGAACAAAATCTTAATTCTAAAGTATACATTTTCGGATGAACCTCATAAAGCAACGTCTAGAGTCACATGCATATTCAGTCAATAATACGCATCGTCCGATGACTGGTGATAATAATGCCCAAAGGCTCACTAGACGCTATTTTCCTCAGTCTACCAATAATGAGAAATGTAAAATAATACTGCAAAGGTAATGTTACGTATGTATGCACACCTGTAGAGAAGGGCCTAAGTGTAAAGAAAAACTTCATATGAATGTTCTGTTTGTAAATTTCCATTGTGTATATATCCGTGTTTTCAGAATGATCATGTATCAAACATGTTTAATTTTGTGATAGTGGGATTTTTTACGCTTTCAAATAAAATTTGGATTCATATAGCTGTAAAATAAAAGAATTATAACAAAAATTAAACAAACATTATTCTTACTACATGAGTAAAAAAAAATTAAAGTTCATCTTATTTTACCAGGGCTAAGAAGCCCTCTCTAACACTTAACCTGGGGACCAACGGCTTTACGTGACTTTCGAACCACAGACTATACTAAGGTAAAACAAATAACTCAATGAAGACATAGCACTTGGCACGTCACATGACGTGGATACTCTTCAACAGCTTAAAAATGTTTAGTATGGATTTCCACCCACTGACAGTTGTACATTGGTGACAGCCCTCCCTACAGTCCCAACCACTCATAAACATACAACAATAAAATCTTATGGAAAAACTACAAATCAGCAAAAATAAAAATACAAACACTAAATGAAGGCAATTAACACTAATGTACAAAAAAGTTAAATGGTAAAAATAACGTTTCTTAAAAAACATAAAAACAAAATTTTACATTTATTTTATCCTTACAGAACATATTGATCAACACATTGTTCTGCTATAAAGAGTAAAATATTGTGTTTTACTGAAATACTATACTACCTTACCACGTTAAAAATAAAAAAAGCTCTAGTTTTGCCACTAAGTAGGTTGTAATCTAAGTCTAAGGTTTGTAATACTAAATTTGGAAACATACTGCAACAATTTTTATTCTATTTTCATTGTATAGAAATTAATTCAACAGCTGTATAAATATGTATTCAAATATCCACTGAAATCTGCTTCCTAATTATAATATTGACCATAGCTCTGGGCGTGTGGTTCAAGCATGCGCATCAATGGATTTCCCTCTCCAACAACAGTTGTACATTTAATTTAAAAAATAAACATCTCGGACACTGTACCTAGAAAATACTTCCACGTGATTGGTAGATTTAGTTATCAGTATTTAATAGAATAATCAAACCAGCTGATTTTACACAAGTGACGTCACAGTCTACTGCACAGTCTCGTCGTCATACCTACGTTATTTCCTAATTACCGTGTTTCCTGATAAAACAAAAATCAGCTTTTTTTGTTCTCTTCTAAAAAACAGTTTACATTATTTAATAATTGTTTACATTTAACATACACCAACTTAATTATGAATTAAAAAAAGTTCAATGATTAAATAAAACGCATTATAAATCACTAAATTTCAATAACGCAAGCACCATCGAGCAAACTATATAATCATAGTATCAACCTAATTATGATTTTCATCAGACAATATACATAGGAAAAGAACGGTGGAGGATATTCACTCTTTCGCTTGCACTACCTCTTCTACATGCCTAAAACCATGGCCCGGTCTGTAAAACAATTTTACAACATCTACATGAAAAGACAAACCCCTATAAAAATACAATAAAAACAACTTCATTTAAGAAACCCTGAAACATTAATCCTGTTTTATAATGTCAAAACTAGGACACTTCAATGAGTTGTTAGTAAATTGTTTAACAGAATTTTCAAAAAAAGTAGAAAGTTCAAATTCCAGCCTACCCTCAAATAATTATTTTATTACATTTTCAACATATTCTACTTAAACAGCTATATTCTGCAACAGGAAAAAATAATCTCCACATTTAAAAATTCAGTAATCTTGTGACTTTGGGGCCTCTCAAAGAATTAAAAAGTTCAAAATAGTAAATTTGTTCTTAGAAAAAAAATTGAATTTAAGTAAAAAAATCACAAAGCTAGTGAATTTACCAATTCAGACAGACTGGTTTATCAACCTATCGGAGGCTCACAAGGCTGTTACCTTGCCTAGTAATTAAGAGTGATAATAGGTTGTTAACCCAGTATTTTTCACTCATAACAGGTAAAAACCACTTAGCTAATGAAGTGACAGGTAGACTAGATAGATCTAAAGGACTTCCCATGTTGTTAAGATAAAGACATAAATGAGATAATAAATAGATCCCTAACTCACTAAAATTGGTAAGTGGTAAGTACAAATATGATACTTACTTACCTCATTTGCTACATATATAAATTTTTTTACTAGACTCATGACTTTTTTTTACTAGAAACTTTTGGCCTCGTTGATGTAATTCGGGTACACCCTGACTAGTTGGTTCTTATGCACAATCCTTTTTTTTTAATAAAAAGAAACTCAGTCCACTATTGCTAGCTATAATAGTCTGTTCTTAACTTCTATTTGGTATAACTTATAATGGTGGAATAGCATATATGAAGATGTAACCACTCTAACAACATGATACCTAAAACAACATCCTTTCTACTCCAACGTAAATGCATGTGTCTTTCTGGTCACCCCCATGCAGATAAAATAGGGAAGGATGCATTATAAAAAAGTTGGCACTGGTGGTGCAGAGCTCCAACCCAGCTACTTGGGGACAAAGTGTTTGGGAGATTGTAGGCGATAGGTTGGATGCTCAGTCCTCTTAATACTGACATGGCGTCCGCTCAATGGTTGCTATCGATGTGAACACTACTAGAGAAGTCTGGGGTGTCCATGTTGGGTGGTAATCATTGTGCGGATGTTGTGTGGGGGAGATAACTGAGTATCAGGCTTGTCAATTAGCTGAAAATCAGACCAGCACTACGTGGTTCGGATTCCACGTAAAGCTGTAGGTCCCTTAGTTGCCCTGGCTTTTGGGCTAATGCTCTTTCTGAGGAACAGTTGAACTCAGTTAGTAACCAGACTCACTCATCCACACTCATCCTACACTCATATAATCATTCATATTTACCTTAAAATACCAACAACGTTGTGTCGGCGTCTCATATGTAAGAATTAATTTAAATTACAAAAATTATATGGGTAGAAACTTACAAGTAACTGCATTAATACAACTTATTATTAAATTAAATTAACTCTGAAGTTAAATCTTTTACTCCTTCACTACAAACATTTGTAACTAGTACAAAATATCAACATCTGAGCAAATCTTAATTCAAGATAATGAACTTGCATTAAGATTCACCGTACGTGTATGGGAGGGTGGGTGGGCCAATACCACCGTACGTGTATGGGAGGGGGTGTGGGCCAATACTACCGTACGTGTATGGGAGGGCGGGTCGGCCAATACCACCGTACGTATGTGGTAGGGCGGGTGGCCAATACCATCGAACGTGTATGGGAGGGCGGGTGGGCCAATACCACCGTACGTATATGGAAGGGCGGGTGGGCGTGCATGAGGGACTGACTTTAATTGTTACCATCATTTACAGTAGTTAAAATGAATTATACCATTAGTGTAATAAAGGTGAAAGGGGAAATATTCTTTATATAAAAAGTGTGATGATTGTACAAAATATATATTTAAAAAACCCTGGAAACTGGTGAAAACAACTAATTGAATTTATTAAAGTAAAAGGCTAAGCACTGAATGAAATTTTGTTAACTTGTTTAGAAAAAAACAGCTTTTTATTTTTTAAAGTAAAAGTTCACTTGATACAGAACATCATTACTATCCAAGCTTTAATAAAAAAGATTCACGCTTAATAAAAAAGAAAATTCATCCAATAAAATAACAATAAACTGATTAATATTATTTTTCAATAAAACACTATCAATTTTTAAAGACATTGATCTCATCATGCTATAAAGACTATAAAATAATCATGCTGTCAGGTGAAATATTTAGAACCTAGAATATTCATTAAAAAAAAAGAAAAAAACTGTTGTAACAACATAAATTTACCAATTTTTTGCTTAAACCTACTAATACCATTAGTGTACCTCCAAGTAGCTGAGGCTTCCATTGGGCTTCAACGCAGGCAAGGACAATCCAAGCAGATGAGCAACCATTGGATAGATATGGATGTTCTCAAATGGAGGTACTACATGGTTCCGCTTGAAGGCTGGCCCTAGGGCCATGAAAAAGGCTCTCATTGTTGCCACGCTTGGGTCGTAGCCATGTGTTCCGATTTCAGTTGTATTAACTAGAATATAAATACAACACAAATATAGGCACTGTCATATAACTAGACCCAATAAATACATTCAATTCTTGATAACCAAATTATAAACCTTACTAGTCCAAGAGAGGAAGAGACAGGAGAGGTTCGTGAGAGGAGTCTAAAACATTATAAAAATTAACTCTTTTAGTACCGAGAGTCGCTGTGAGTGACGCTTCGTATTTCTAATAGGGCATCACTATTTTTATTCAATAGCCACTGGAGCAACAATAGTTCAATCTACGATAATCGCTCTCTCAGTTTTGTTTTGCTATTGGATTGCATCTTCTTTCCGCAGCCAATCGTTGCATAGATACATTAATTTACCTAGAACCTTTCACTTTTACAAAAATTGCCTGGCACTTTTTGCATAGGAAATGTGAAAAGAGCATGGGGCTAAAAGGATTTAAATAAAATTGCTATTTTTTAAAAGAATTCTTTAGTTTTTGTATGGTTTTACTGTATAATATAGCGAAAATTAGAGAAATATTTGAAGCTATGTTGCACAAGTGAGAGAGACACAAAAAGGTGTTACTTCACTCCAGAACTTCATTGGCACTCAGGTGATGTGTTTGGGTCATGCCAGTTCATTGCTTCTAAGAGTTCATGCATTTATGTGACACTTTCATGGCAGGCAACACACTTCAAGAGATGTCACCTTGGCTGGCCAAGAGGAAACCCTCCTCATTGGATCACCATGGGTGGACAATGGAAGAATGTGTGTTGTGTGGGCAGTTCAGTAGTGAAAGTGGTGAAGAGTAGTGCGATCCTCGGTTGAGTGGTTATATGAGTCAAAGAAAGAGCTCTTTCATATTTATGTGTAAAAGGAGCTCTAAGCTTGGCAAACTCCAAAATTCTATTTCAAAATTTAAAAACATATAATTAATAACTAATGTATATAACAATATCTTAATTTAAAAATAATGTTACGCTTATCTTACTGTCGAGCTAAATTTGACTGTTCAAAGATTTGACAAAGTAGCTCTATCTTTGTCTAATGTTTTGTGTAAAATTAATTAATAATTTTGATTTAAAAACTATTATTAATTAACCCAATAAACATTTGTAATAACCATAATTAAACATGCATTTTATCAATGCAAGGTATGCTGCCCTTCAGCCAGGACACTGCTCACTGTAGCCATTGTTGGAACTTTTTGCTAGTTTAGGTTATTTTACGTTTGTTTAGGTTGTAATGAAACATAACCTCAATTTTACAAACTATTCTGTCTACATAATTATTGATATCCAAATTGTAAAGATTTAAATATTGTATAAGATTCACAAATTATGTAAAAAATAATAAATTCATATTTATTTTCAAAATATGAGAATTTAATGTTATAATTTATTACGTCAGCTTTTTTTCTTTTTTATGCCTATACATGCTATATAAGCCTTTGTGTTTTGTATTTTTTGTTGACCTATTTTAGATAAACTATGGTTAAATTCTGATATTTTGAAAATAATTAAATGTGAATTTATTATTTTTTACATAATTTGTCGATCTTATACAATACATATTTAGAACTGTATCACTAAAGAGCAATTCAGATATCAATAATTATGTAAGTAGACTGAATAGTTTATAAAATTGTGGTTATGTTTTGTTACAACCTAAACAAATGTAAAATAACCTAACCTAAGCAACAAGTTCCAACTATGGCTGCAGAGAGCAGTGTCCTGGCTAAAGCGCAGCATACCTTGCATTGATAAAATGCACGTTTCTCAGTTATTTATGATAGGATTTTAAAAACTATGACTCAGAAGCATTTCATCTTTTTACTATTTCTACATTTTCTGTCAGATTGCAAGATTTAGAATAATTGTCAGATAAAGTTTAAAATGGCCGCTATTTTATAAAATTTAAAAACATTATAAAATTGTTGTGACCTATTAACCCTCAAAGCGCCATTTATACAATGCCTATTTTCCATTAAGCGCTAATTTATTGTAAAAAATCAAATGTATATATTTTAATTGCTCATTTTTTTTTTTGTCCTGTACAGGAAAATAAAAGATATGATAACATTTTGAAACTTGTATTAGCTTACTTTACCTTATATGTTATATATATGAATATGTAAATAAGCAAACTTTTACTTGAAACATAACACATATAATAAAAAATAAGTAAATACATATAGCACTTGAATACGATGTATTTAATCTTTCCACAAAATCAAAATCGGCCGGATTATTCATATTGACACTTAAAACTAATAAATTACTAACACATGTTAAACTAAAGTAATGATAAAAGCAACTAAATACACAGTTTCAAAGAGGTGAGGCAGCGGACAATGACAACCTCTCGGCTTGACAGTAGCTGAGTGTATATGCGCTTGTGGGGTTTGGCAGCGCAGCGGAAATGTACACTGCCAGACAAAAACCAGTCTCGTAGTGATTGACAGGCCTACGAAAGGTCTCGAGTCGCACAATGTGTCTCTCATGAGTCACCGGCCATAACCTAAATGCACTACAGGATTAAATTAGAAACATTATTACGAAAATATTATTTCTGTAATTATTACATGTATATGTGCTTACGGCGTTTAGAGCAAAGTCAATGTATGCGCTTACGGCGTGATAAGGGTTAAAAGTACATAATAATATTATTTTTTATGCTAAGTTTCAGCTCTGTAACTTTAGTGCTTCTTGAGTTACAAAATTATCTTTAAAATACACAAATAGACATATAGACGGACAGAAAATCATTTTAGGACCTACGTTTACAGGAAATGTTTTTCTTATTTTGACCAAAGGAACTATATCCTTAAGTTTGAGAAGGTATTTTAGGGACACCCTGTACAATAGATAAGTGACTGGCCAATTAAAAAAGAAATTATATTTTTTAGACTTTTTGTGTTATTGTAGACTCCCTTTCGTTCAGCTTTTTTTATTATCCAACCATCTGACAGTTCAGAACGGCTCACACACACTGCTGATTTCAGCATCGTGACAGATTTGCACATATTTGTCTAGCTACTGTCAGTTGCCTACGGTAATAAAACACGTGCAGACGTATTGAACATTTGAAGCTTTTCATGAGTGGAACATTAGTGCATGTGTTATGTGCTGCTGTTTTGTGTTAATATTATAATAAGTGCTAAACGTAGGCAGCATTAGGCCAGGAATTAGTATGTTAGTAGAGATAGGACATCAGCAAACTTACCTAAGAAGACAACTCCTCTAAAACCTTACAATAGGAAAAAAAAACAGGAACAACACATTCTTCACAAATGTTCAATGCCACTGGCACTTTCATCAGAAGTTGCTAAGTCAGTCCCTCTCTATTCAGCTGATGAATGTGCCAGTTGCACTGAAGATTTGTGAAGAATGTGTTGTTCCTGTATTTGTCTACTACTGTAAGGTGTTAGTGGACTTGTCTTCTTAGGTAAGTTTGCTGATATCCTACCTCTCCTAATATACTAAAGTTTGTTGATTAGTAATCAAGACAATGAAAGGCTTCCCTGAAGTCAATAAAAATGATGGTGGCTGTGGGTCTATTATCCGAGGATTCATGTACTGTATCATGTTAGGTGAATAAGGCCAATGGTAATTGATTTGCCAGGTAATAGATGAGTGATAAACCCATGTTATTCGTCATATCAAAGATTGTTGAAATTTAGACGATCATTAAACCTAAAGTTTTAGTGATTGATAGGCCTAGAGAAATAAGTCTGATTTTAAGCTAAGTTTTACTCTCTTATTATGGAGGAAACTTTTGATGTTTCAATTTCCTTGGATGTACTCCCTGTGTAAGGATTTGTTGATAATTTATGGTAAAGGCTCATTAATACAATGCTTGGAGTATATATCATTAAACGCAGTAGAAGTTGTTGGTTGGAGAAAGAACATGCATCGAGTTTTTTTACAAGTAGTTCCAAAAAATGTTGACTGTAAACCATAAAAAACAACGGATGGCAAGGGCTGGTGAGTTTATTAGTATGGCCAATGTAGATTCTGATTTTTGCAAAAAAGTTGTTAATGTGGTGACAAAATATGGTGTTTTCTGTACAACTCTAAAAAAAAAACATTAGTCCTCAGAATGGAAAACATCACCAAGGAGGGAACAATTTCGCTTGGACAAAAGTAAGAGAAAAGATATGCTGATTTTTTGGACTACAAAGGTTTAAGTTACTATGAGTTCATTCCCGAAGATCAAGCAGTGACAAGAAACTTTATAAATAATATTATTTGTTTTGATTATGTAGAGGTACCTGTAGGTATAGAGGACTTAAGGTTGGCTCCCAACAATATTCCACTTAACACACCAAACTAAAGCTGATTACTCTACAAACTCCTATAACCCCTCCTCCAACTACATACAGATAGAATGTTATTTATATTGAATAACTCACATGTTAGGTTTCGAGTGTTAAAGAAGTAGCCAACATCAGCACTTATCAAGATAGGTGGAACACGTGTACAGTGTTTATAGTGCCATTGGTCAGGAATTTCTTCTGTGGTGTAGGTGGAGAAATTGCCTCCTTTCTGGCCCCTAGCGCCCTTCAGTGCAGCCAACACTTCTGTCTCCTTTCCTTAAATAAATGTGAACAAAATGCTGATTTAGATTAAACATAATTGAATTGTAGCTCATAACTTTAAATGAACTATTCACTTATTTAATAGTAGTGAAGTTGAAATCGAGGTGTTATTGGTTACTTAAATATACTCAAATTATTAAATTTTTAATAAAAACCAATACATTTTTATTTCAACTTTAATTAAAATTTATTGGTTTTTATTGAATATCTAATAATATGAATATAATCACTTATTATTTTTCATGATACAAAAGTTACGTTAAGATTTCTATAGGAAAATGTCTGCATTTGAGGTGTACCAGAACAACATGCTTTTGACACTACTAAGAATCTTCTCATTTCAGCACCTAACTTGGCATTGTATTATCCAAAACTGTTGAAAATGATTTCACCTGTTTTGTCTTTTTCAATCTGTTACAAAAACAGACATGGAACCTTAAGGACTGTGATCTACGAATCACGATCTCTCGTTGAAGCTGAGACTAGATATTCAAATATTGAATTTAAACCTCTTGGTATAGTCTGAACATATGTCAAAGCAAACATACGAGGATTATCCAGAAAGTAACTGCCGTTTGTTCATAGCGCGAGAAGTAGTGGGGGTAGCGCCGCCATACTGACATCGGTGCACGCATCAGCTCAGTACACTTCTAACTGTGCAAGGTGGAGCATCGTACGATCACGCGTTGTCCAGTTAGAGCCTTAAAACATGAGTGCGGCGATAGAAAATCTCGCCAAGTGTGAAGTACGTAGTGTTATACGATTTCTTTTGGCAAAAAATCACTCAGCAGCCAAAATTCATTGTGAATTGTGTTCCATTTATGGCCCAAACATTATGAGTGAAGGTGTAGTTTGTCAGTGGGTACAGTTTTTTAAAAATGGTAGAACACACATTTACGATGAAGAAAGGAGTGGTAGGCCTTCTCTTGTCAGTAATCAGAGCTGATATCAGTAGTCAGAACAGAGACAAAGCAAAGTGTCTGAGCAAAGTGAACAAAAAGGTTCGTGAGAATCGTCGATTCACGATCTCGGAACTTTCTGACCACTTTCCTGAAGTTTCTTGAAGCCTCTTACATGAGATAGTGAAAGAAAAACTGGGGTACTACAAGTTTCGTGCTTGTTGAGTACGACAGTGACGAACAGCTACAAAACGCAGTGTCAGGTTGGCTCCACTCACAGGCAGCAGATTTTTATAAGGAGAGAATTTATAAGACTGTCAAAAGATATGAGAAGTGCTTAAATCGATTTGGTGACTATGTGGAAAAATAAAGTAAAGTTGTAGTTTTAAGATTTATATAATAAAATTGTTCTATCTTCACTGGATTAATTTTTATTTCAAAATGGAGGTTACTTTCTAGATTACCCTCGTAATAGGGAAGGATTTTCCCATAAAAATAGAACATAAACCAGGGGTTTTTAAAATAATTTTTTTTTAAATCAATTTATGAGAATAAGATGATTTACCCTCATGACTACAGAGACTTAGACTTTGCATGATGCCGTACTCCACACAACTTTTATGTATACATTCACTAAGAAAATATCTGGTGACTGCAAATTGTCTCTCATATAACTTTCTTTCTAATAGATAGTGAAAATATTATAAAAATAATTGCTTGGGAAATATTATGTAACATACCTGCAAATGATAAAAAAGTTTTTCAGCAGCAACAACAAATTTTTCATGAACCAAAATGTATTTATAAGATAAGTACATTTTGGTACATGACATGAAAATATGTGGGAGTGTCAAAATCTCATCAAACTTGCTGGGAAATCACAACCATATAATAGGAACGGATACAACAGATACAGCGTAATCAATTCCACCTTCTTCTAATAAACTCAACAGATATTCAAAATCACAACTCAAAAGGAATTCAAATCCCAGATAACTTCCGAGTCACATACACATCACCTTGCAGACTTAGTTGGGACAAGAATGAATCTGTACTCGAGGAATCTTGTAATCCTACCAGACAAGCCACAAATGTCACAATACCTGGCCGCATTGTACATCCTCCTGATAAACTAAATCTTTAACGAAGGGAATGTTCTGTAATGTTGTCATAAAGACTGATTGTTAATTGTTTATTTTATTCAGTACTATCAATAGAATAATGGCATTATTCAGGAATGAAATCTTGTATGCTTGTTACAAATATACCTTTACATTGACTTGTTTCGTAATTTATTCATACAATTGAAAGAAGAAAAAAAATTAGTTTTAAGGTCGTTTTTACTTACTTTGTATTAATTTTATAACAAATAATCTGTACATAATCTATGTAAGTTATTTATAACATTTCACTTTAGTAAAATATAAACATTACAGTCAAGATGACAAAGCACAAGTAAACAACTAGTTTAAAATATAATAATTCAAGTTTTATAACAAGTAAAAAAGTTACGTAGTAAATAAAATAAATAATAACAAAATATATATTAGCAAATAAGTGTCTTTTACAATCAAG
Organism: Stictocephala bisonia; assembly: GCA_035578905.1. Taxonomy (NCBI): domain Eukaryota; kingdom Metazoa; phylum Arthropoda; class Insecta; order Hemiptera; family Membracidae; genus Stictocephala; species Stictocephala bisonia. Next base: position 5,206 of record JAQJVL010003506.1, on the reverse strand, counting down.
TCATTTGCTATATAAAAAGTATATATATATATATATATATATATATATATATATGTTGTAAATTAAATGAATGATAACTAATAGTATTATTTTTAACCTTAGATCCAGGCTGTTGATTCAGCAATTACCAGGGTACCCTGTTTTGGTGTGCGCTGCCAGCCTCCCTTGTTAAATGCAAAAAATATACTTTGTTTTTGTATATATGTATCAAATATAATATTAGATTGGAATGATATTTGATCATTGAGTAAATTATGTGGATCAGTCTTTTTTGCTTTGTAGATGGCTAGTTCTTCTTTGACATCGAGTTTAAGGCTTTTTGGTAAGATTTGAATAATGTCCATATTATTTTCAATAGATGTATAACTATGAGATTCGGATATTAAGTGTTCAGCGTAAGTGGATTGTTGGTGTTGGGAATTTTTTGGTATGTGTTCTTTAAATCTTTGTTTGAAAGATCTTCCAGTTTGGCCAATATAAAATTTGGGACATTCATTACATTTGATACTGTAAATACCAGATTTGTCATAATTATTTGAGGTGGTTGGATTGTTTTGTAATAATTTTTGGAGAGTATTGTTGACGGTGTGTGCAAGAATAGTATTGTTTTTGTTAAATATTCTATTAATGCTATTATTGATTTTCCCATAGTATTGCATTTTTATATATCTTTTATTAGATTTTTCTCCTTCTTTCTTCTTGTTTTGTTTGTGTTTATTTATTATGGAGTCTATCATTTGTGTTTTGAATCCATTTGCTCTAGCTATATGTTTTATTGTAAAATATTCTTTTTTGTATGCTTCTTGATTTAAAGGATATGTCAGTAATCTATGAACCATGGAATTGTATGCCGCAATCTTATGGGACCATGGATGATTGGATGATTTATGAATTGTGTGATCTGTTGCTGTTGGTTTTCGATATACTTCAAATTCTAAATGGTTGTTTGATTTCTTGATAGTAATCAACAAATCGGTTCTTTTAAGTAAGGAACAAAAAATACTAACCAACACAATAAAACCTATAGCCCCGAAACTAAGAGGACTCCCAAAGCTCCACAAAGAAAATGAGCCAATCAGGCCCCTCGTAAACTTTATCAACGCACCATCTTACAATTTATCCAAAGTACTACACACTATCCTTTCTAATGAAATTTTATTAGAAAACAACAAAAGTTTAAAGAATACAACAGACCTTCTGAATAAAATTAAAGATATGAATATCCACAACACACATACAATGGTCTCATTCGACATACAGAATCTATATACAAACATACCTATTGAAGAAACAGTCACCATAATCACCGAAAATTTGAAACATCAAAATAAATTAGATATCAAAGACATTAATGAAATTACAGATCTTCTAAAACTTGTCTTAAAACAAAACTACTTTGAATTCGAAGGAAATTTTTACACTCAAAAAGATGGATTAGCCATGGGTAACCCACTCTCAGGACTCATCGCTGACATCTTCCTCAACCACATCGAAAAGAATATATTGAATACAAACAACCAAACACTTACAAAAATTAAAACATACCATAGATATGTAGATGACATTTTTGCAATTATAGAAGGAAATAAGGAACAAGCACAACTAGTATTAACTCAGCTTAATAATCTACATAAAAATCTCAAATTTACACTTGAAACCGAAGAAAATGAAACCATCAATTTCCTAGACGTTACTATCAAGAAATCAAACAACCATTTAGAATTTGAAGTATATCGAAAACCAACAGCAACAGATCACACAATTCATAAATCATCCAATCATCCATGGTCCCATAAGATTGCGGCATACAATTCCATGGTTCATAGATTACTGACATATCCTTTAAATCAAGAAGCATACAAAAAAGAATATTTTACAATAAAACATATAGCTAGAGCAAATGGATTCAAAACACAAATGATAGACTCCATAATAAATAAACACAAACAAAACAAGAAGAAAGAAGGAGAAAAATCTAATAAAAGATATATAAAAATGCAATACTATGGGAAAATCAATAATAGCATTAATAGAATATTTAACAAAAACAATACTATTCTTGCACACACCGTCAACAATACTCTCCAAAAATTATTACAAAACAATCCAACCACCTCAAATAATTATGACAAATCTGGTATTTACAGTATCAAATGTAATGAATGTCCCAAATTTTATATTGGCCAAACTGGAAGATCTTTCAAACAAAGATTTAAAGAACACATACCAAAAAATTCCCAACACCAACAATCCACTTACGCTGAACACTTAATATCCGAATCTCATAGTTATACATCTATTGAAAATAATATGGACATTATTCAAATCTTACCAAAAAGCCTTAAACTCGATGTCAAAGAAGAACTAGCCATCTACAAAGCAAAAAAGACTGATCCACATAATTTACTCAATGATCAAATATCATTCCAATCTAATATTATATTTGATACATATATACAAAAACAAAGAAAATATACATAACTAATAAATACAACAAGAAGATATCTAGACACCATTAAATTACAAAAAATACAATATTTACATTTAATATTACACCATCTGTTATAATAACAATTAGACTAACCAAAACAGTTTTTATGTATTTTCAATTTGTTAACTTTTAATTAATTTAAATTTTATTATTACCTTCAAGATTTGTTACATTTTACACCTGAAAATGATCTAAGGATCGAAACATGTCGTGTATATGAAATAAAGTGATTGAACAAGGTATATATTTTCTCAATTATATATTATTTTCAATCCAGGGTCAATATGATTATCATCTCTCAAGCAAAAAATATAGTAAAGTTTGTCATATGTTATAAGACTGCATATAGTTTTTCCCACCAAAGAAACATACATTCAGATGATGTGATTGTAAATGGGGTAAATAATTAAAATTTTGAGAAAAATGTAAAAAATTACTGATGTGGCATATCGATTATTCTACAGTATTTAAAACACTTATAGCGGGTTGGCAAAATTGTTGTGAATAATTTAAAGCTAGCTAAAATGTTTGAAATTCATTACAAATTAGGAATAACTAGTATCAATATTAATAATGTAAAATATTTTTTGACAGGTATCGTTTCGACACATTCCTCGTTCAGGTATTATTAAAACAAAAAATTGAAAAATGTTCGATGGTAATGTTATTTTTTTGTAATATATAAGTACTCAGTAATCAGTAATAAGTATAATATACAGTATAAAAGTAAAAGCGATAAAATAATACAAAATATGTGTAAGGTACAGATTTGTATGTACTATTGAATGAAAAAAAGGATTTGTATACCGTAATATGTTTGTAAATAATTTGTTATAAGCAATAATAAAAAAGAAATTTCATGAATAATAATAAAAAATTTGAAATGTGCGTAAAATCACAAAAGGGAGGTCATAAGGTTGTAATTTATTACATATGTCCATATATTTCCTAAAATTATGTTTTATTGGGAAAAATAATTGATGTAGTAGAAGGAAAAAATACGGTAAATTTTAAGTTTAATAAATATAAGCTTAAGTGCGTATTTTGAAAAAAATTTAAGAAAATAAAGGTACATTTCAAACTTTAAAATAAATTATTAAAACATTTTGATGATTTTTTCCCTGTTTGTATTATATTATAAGCCACATTATTACAAGTAAGTGCATATATCTTTTATTAGGTATTATTAGAAAATAAAGTGTGAGTGAAATAAATATAATAGTTGCACGTTGACTGTTTATGTACATAAAATTCACTCGTTAGTTTGGAGCTTATAAGTTGTCAATAATAGTTTACTTTGTACAGATGTATCCACTGGTTCATCCTACTTATTAGGATACATATTGTTTGCTGTTTTGTTGACAAAGAAGGGTCAGATAACAATGAAATAATTATGTGTCATGGTACGCTCTTAATAGGCAGGGTGGATGCATTCTTTGTACGTCTTCGAATTCGTCAGATTAAGTGTAACCACTACAACCCACCGTAGTGTCTCAATTACTCACAACCTATACCAATAGCTTCAGTATTCTTTCCTCTTCATTCTACTATTTTTTACATTACAATAAACAAATAAATAACTGCAACAGATTAATTTGTTCTAACACACTTAACATGTAATATGCCCAGTTGGAAAAATGTTGGAGCAAGGGTTTACGGAAACATTCATAGGAGAATATCCCTACAGGGTAGAGTGATGACAATTTTACCATCGGAAAGAGGATACGTTTCCACGTTCATCAGTACAAAGTACACTTGTTTCGCTCAAATAATAGCTGTCACAGCCGTCATCATAGTTTACCAATTTTCCAGTTCGCGGTGCCTGATCGGCGAGCGTTTTTGAACTTGCACTTGTGTTTCAAGTGACTATTTTGCTTATTACAAGATTACTATTGAAAATAAAATCATGAATTTTCCTGATATGTATAAAAATGAAATTCTGCGTTGAATGGTACACATTACATTACACTAGAATCAATACCATCATCATTGTCTGAGAGGGTGGATGGGTCAATACCATTGTACATGTCTGTTTATCTAAGGTGTTCTTTATCTCTTATATGATTTTATCAAAATATGGCACTATGGTTTATGAATAAAATGTATTAATAGTCTCATTATCATCTATTACTATAAAAAATATTTACCCGGAAGCACATCATATTGATAATTGTTTTAAACTATGCTAGTCCTGCGTAGTCAATAGTCAATAGTCAATAGTCAAAATCTCTTTATTCATGATAGTACAAGTGTACATGAATGGTGTCAATAAATCAAGGATATACATATTTTCTTATATGTGTAACAATATTATAAAACCCTCCAAATCTACAATTAACCATGAGATTAAACCAACAAATCAAGAGCTATAAATTGAATCACATATTAAACTAAAATAGGCTAACTAATCAAAAAATTCGTCAAAATTATAGATTGATTTGTCTATTAAATATGTTTTCATCTTATTCTTAAAAGTAGTGAGGTTGGCAATCTGTTTAATTTCCAAAGGTAAATGATTAAAAAATCTAATACCTGAATAACTTGGTTTTTTGGAATATAATTCTAATCTATGACTATTAAAAATCGGTTGATGTCTGTGTCTAGTGTTATATTCGTGGGTGGAACCTAATTTGGGTAGTTGTTCAAAATTGATTTTGATATGGATTATTAGCTGATAGATATACAGCGCATAGATGGTTAAGAAGCCTAATGATT
>JAQJVL010003505.1:0-59794 GCA_035578905.1 Stictocephala bisonia | reverse complement strand
CCCCCGGGGGTTGTTTTTTTTTTTTTTGATTGTGTATTTTTAAACTTTACCAAAAATGGGGATTTTTTTTATTTTGTTAACTTCTAATTCGGAGCTGCCCAGGGATTCGGCTTACTCCCTGGCCTCGGGGAATTATGGGTTTGGTGGGCTAAATTCCCGGGGTTTATTTGGGGTTTTAAATTTTGTTTTAAATGTTCATTTTTAAAAATTGTTAATAAATTGCTTACGTTTTGGGTGTCTCGGCTAAACGCAGATAGGTTGAGTTGTTAAAAATGTTTTTTGTATTTTTACGTTTGTTTTTTTTTTGTACTTTGGTTTTTTTTGTTAATTTTGTGTAGCTTGTTTGTTAAGTGCATTGAAATTTGTGGCCCTTCTGCCGTTTTTATTGTTTTAATATCTTGTTTCTTGAAATAAATTAGTTTTGCTAAATCCCGAATTTTATTTTGACCCCCAACTGCCACCCGTGATCCCATCGCTTGAATTTTTTTGAGCCACCCCCAGTTGGGGCACGCTTTCCCGCTTTGGTGGGGGGGATGGGTCTCAGTACGCACGCAGCACGAAAAATTTTTTTAATATATATAATATATATAAAATATAATATATATTAGACAGCAAACACTGTTGCGTCATTTTCCCCAAAAACATTGTGCGTCGATTTAATTTGAAGGATTTTAATATTTTTATTGATGAAATAGGTCTTTTATTTATTCAAAATTGGTTAGGTCACCAGTTTTTAAAACTTTCCTGTTTATAACAAATTAAGTAATTTAAATTTTTTCAAAATTTGGGTACTTCCTGTAACCCATTTGTACTTTAACACTGTGGCGTCACGAAGTATACTTAGAGATGATTATTCATTTTGACGTCGCAAGATATGTTTTTCTACGGTAAATAAAAATTTGGCGTCGTACATTTTTGCCAGATTAAAATCCCATTTTTGGGAAGCACGTGTGTCGGTCCTCAGTCACCTCCTTTTTGGGGAATATTCCTTTAGGTCTCTTCATTTAAAACCTTTTAGATACATTAATTCTTTTACGAAACCCAACAATGTGATTGTGAAAACCCACCATGGTCATTTACTTCCAATAACTATTGACACTTAAAAATTGGCCATTATATATAATTCTTTTAATTTAAACAAATTTAAATTTTAAATGAGATGTCCCTAGTGTATTTCATTTTAAATGCCGTCCATATTTTAGTTTTCAAACCTTTTTTCTAAAAGTAAAATTTCCGCGCAGTTATGTCTTACTGCGTTAAAGAGACAACGTTCCACTTACCTATAAAATAAAATTTGTGTCGGTATGGTGGCGCAGTGCTGTAACCCGCTATTTGGGGGACAAACTGTTTGGGAGTTTGTAGGCGATAGGTTCCATGCTCGGCCCTTTTTAATTTTACCGACGGGGCCGCCCGCTAAATGGTTGCTTAAACGTTTTTTTTACTTTTTTATTTCCCCCAAACTAGAGAAGTTTTGAGTGTCCATGTTGGATGTTAGTCAAGGTTAAAATGTTGTGTAGGGAAATAATGGTGTCAGACTTGTCATTAGCTAAAAACAACCAACACTACGGGGTTTGGATTCCACTAAAGCTGTAATCCATATTTCCCCGGCCTTGGGGCTATTAATAAATAGTCCTTTCTGAATAAGTCAACTCAGATAGGAACAATGACTATACTCATTCTTCTACACTCATCACTTCATTCACTCCTCTATTCCCCAATCTTGTTGACAACGCGTTTTAGATATAATAATAAATGAATAATGAAAAAAAATAATAAAAAAACTTTTCTAATCTCAAAATGTGGTAATATTTCGATTATTATTTTCCAGATCACTTCCTATATTTTGTAAAATAAATTAATACATAGCCAAAGGACAAAAAATTGATTTTACATTGGGGCAACCCCGTCAAATGTACCTTTGCCAATTGTTTATTTAGTATTGTTGCTAAGGAGTTTTTACAATAAGAAGAAAAATTTGGTCAGGTAATTAAAAATAATATTAAAAACTTACTGTTAATTATTTTTTTAATATAATATGCGTGTGTATTGCAAAATATACACACCCACCATCTAGTCAGAGGAGATATGACTTTAGAGTCAGTGCACTTGTTTCATTAGCTCCCCCTTTAAACGTCTGATTTTGTGGTTTTTTTTATAAGTACTAACTTTAAATTTACTGAGTACATTTCTAAAAAAAAAACACATAATTTGTGCGTGAATTTATTTATTTGTTTTATTTGTTATTTATATTATTTATTTGTATCTATTTATTTGCTTTTTCGTAGTGTGTAAAATCACTGTTTTAGCTAAAAGTTTTCATGTTCAGTTCGCCAACAGAAATGTACAAGGGGCATGAAAGCTGACAAGAAGAAGGCCAGACGCCGTTTTCTGTGGATTTGACCCAGTTGATAAGCAGGTAAAAAAACCCCCTGCTATGGCTCCTGCTGAAGACAAGGTCAATATTAAAAATTATTGAAGAAGTGCAAAAAGTTCTTTTTAGGTGAAATTTGTTGAAAGTGGTGACAAAACTTTCAGAAAAAATTTTAAAAGTAGCAGCCCAGGAGGCTGTTGACTCATCAATTAAACCGTTGGGATGGAGGTTGACAAGTGAAATTGCAAAAAACTGAGTTAACAGAGTTTTTGAAGGGGCAGGACAAACGATTAAAAAGCAAAAAAGACGATTTACAAAAAATATCAGCAACGGAATAAGTCGGGGGTTTTTGGCTTGCCTGAGAAACAAGGTGAAATACCGACAATTGGTCATGGATTCGCGGGAGAATTTTACGGTTTTTTGATCCCCAGGGACCCCATCTGCCGTTCGCACCGCATCGGGCCCAGGGCGCAGGCCAAACATATGGAACCCCTGGACACCGGGCCTATATTCTGGGTTTGTGAGTACGTATCGGCGCCCGGACGGGGCAAAGGATTTGGGCATCAGCGAGGGAAAGCGCTAACCCCGAAAACTCGACCGGAAGACTTACCTGAGGCATACGTTTGATAGAAAGGGATATAACAGCGGGGGAACGCTTTGTTTTATTTTATTGTTTTTTATTTACTTATAGTTATTACTATTTGGCTTCTTTTTATTTATTTATTAGTTTTTTTTTGTTTTAATTGCTTAAAATTAATAATAGCTGTATAATAAAATGCTAAATTGCATTGTAGAAACAAATACCATTTGTTACGTCGGGATGGCCCTTTTACTTCTATTCAGATTTAACTATTTTCAAAATGATTCCTTTTACAAAACACATTGTCATAATTCGAAATTTCATAAAATTTGCATTTTATATTTTTTTTTAATTTAATTATTTATTTGTATTCATATTAAAATTTTACTAGGAAATTAGGGTAGTCCTAATTTAAAATTACAAAATACTAACCATTAACTTTTTTAAATGCCTTTTTTAAACTGTTTGATTTAAAAACCATTATATTTGGGGAAAAAACTGGGGCGTGTTTTGGGGGCATTTCATTACCATTAATACTAATAATGGGGATTCATTATTAAATTTTTCCCTTTTTTAAAAAGTTATTTTATATTATTGAAAATTTTAAAATTTAGTAGTGATAGGTTTTTAAAAAATGGAAACCATTACTTACTATTTTTTTTAACATGAGCTAATAACAAAAACCTGTGCATAGTTTAAATTAAAATTTTTAAAAAGTTTTGTTTTGTTTTTTTTTTTAAATCTTTTAGTTAAGCTTTTGTCACCCCCAATAAGATTTAATAATTTTTGTTTTGTTTATTTATTTTTCTTTTTTTTAGGCCCAGTTGTAAAAATTTGTAACAATGTTAATCTTGGTTTTGTGTGTGGGGGGTTTTGTTTTTTGGGGTTGTTGTGGGTTTTGTTTGTGGGTGTTGGTGTGGTTGTGTGGTGTGTGTGTGTGTGTGTGTTTTTGGTGTGTGTGGTTGTGGGTGGTTTGGGGGGTGGTGGGGGTGGGGTGGGGGGGGGTGTGGGTGGGGTGTGTCGTGGTGTGTTGTGTTGTGTGTGGTTGTGTGTTTGGTGTTGTGTGTGTGTGTGGTGTTTGTGTGGTGTGGTTGTGCGGGGTGCGTGGTGCGGGTTGGGCGTGCGTGCGTGCGTGCGTCGTGCGGCGTGCGTGCGTGCGTGCTGTGTCAGGGTCACCATTGGGACCGCTGCACTGTGGGTCCTTTTGCACACTTGAACTCTGACCCCTTCCCCGCCCGGGGCGGGACACCCCCCCAAACCTTCTCACCGTAATTCTCCCCCATACTCAACCCATTCAAAAATTCAAAAGGGCGCCTCATGTTAAATGCCCAATCTTTGATATGCCGTTTGATGTTTTTTTAAACAATTTTTTTTAATGATTTATTTGATCTTATATTTATATTTAGATTAAATGAAACCTCATATTAACATTAAATCAGTGAATTCCCGGGCTATTGTCTTCATCAAAACGATGTCTCCCAAGGGGTATGGAATTGTTCCCCAAATACGTCAAGTCTCCCTGTCTTTACATATTGCTTTGCGACACTTTTTGGGAAGGAAGGCCTGAAATATGTTTTTTGTATCCTTTAAATGGAACGCATATCCCTGCTGTAATCTACAGGCTCAAATTTTTCATTTTTTTCTGAATTGGGGAAAATCCCTTCAAGTCCACATGGCTCGCTACGTCATGTTTTAGTGATGGGGGGACCTGAACTCCGATTTATTTGGACCCCTGTTACTTAGATCAAACTTCTTGTAAAAACTATTTGAAACTCATGTAAATGACAATAACAACTTACGCCACTCATCCACAGCCACTGCGACACGGGCTCGATATCATGGCTGGTTTTTTTTTTTACCCGACTCTATTTTATAAACTTCCCCGCCCACCAAAACATGGGCCCAAAATTCTTTCAATATCGTAGCAGGGTTTAATAAACCATAAAACTTTGATGTCGATGCGGCAGCGCCCCCGGAAATTTTGATTTTCTTCTCTAACAACATTAAAGGGGAAAAATTCTTTTCTTTTAATCAATCTTTTTGTTATCACAACCCCAAAATTTAAAAAAAAGATTTACTAAATGCCCGCTCCTTGGTTCAACATAGCTGTTTGGGGTTCTTCCGGGCCTAAGCGTTCACCTGAGGTGATTCTTCCATCATTTTTAGTAAAAAGCAGTGCTGACGATGGGGGGTGGTTAGGAGGGGGAAAATTTCAACAGGGAACAACACATTCAGACACGAAATTTTTTAAAAAATTTTCGCTTTGCGCGTTAGGAGCCGGGTTTGTAACAAAACAATGAATAGTCATTATGGGCCGCCCTTTTCCAAAAAAGAAAAAATGCTCCATGCAAAAAAAAACAATTTGAATTTTTCTCACTTTTCGGGGGTTTGCTGTCCCCTAATTTTTTAAAATTTAAAAAACATATTCCATTGGGAAAAAATAGTTATAAGCTTATATGGTAAATGATCCCCTTGGACGAATCTTTCCCCTCTTAACAGAAGAAAGTGCAAACCCCCTAAAATGTAACCTGTATTTTTAACCTAAAAAGACACTTGAAACTTACTAGGGGCAGCCTTTTTATTGGGGAAATCACTGCCCAAAATTACTTCTTGTTCCCTGGCGGAACAAAAAATATTCCACAGCGCTGTGGTGGTATGGGGTTCTCTTTGACTGATTTCCCGAATCTTCAAAAATACAAAGGGTTGGGGGCCGGGGAAAAAGAGGTAGTTTTCCCCGCCCAAAAACATTATTTTTCGTAGTTAACAAAACTTTATTAAAATCATTGAGCAATATACCACGCAAATTTTGTATCTTTTGGGCCCAAAATCCCCGACAGGGTTTTAAAACGAGTATTGCCTGCATTCAACTGGAAGAGAAAATTTAGGTCATTGAAATGATCATATCCATAACTCAAATCTAAACTCATGTACCAAAATATTGTATTCAAAAAGCTATAATGGAGTTTTTAAAAAAATTCCATCTAAATTTAAAATTTTATAACTCATTTATAAAAATAATACATTTCACTTCAAATACTTAGCATTGGGGCTCCAACTTAAATTGATGGCCGGCCTCTGAGCTATTGGTGGTGACCCGATGGAAGGCCCCTTTTGGGTCGAAGTCCCTGTCTAAGGCCCCATTTTTTGGGGACTAGCGGGCCCAGAGCACTAAATACCAAATTTATTTTAATCCAAAACCCAATGTCCTCATCTCAGAATTTTCCCAATCAAAAATATGTGGAAAGAACCAACAAAGACCTACTGAAGTCACCTTAATGTGAAAGTCCGATATATTGTGTCTTTAGAACATAATCTTAAACAAGAACAATATATTGTTTCTCTCTACCGGGATATTCAGGTTTTCGCATATTGCCGAGATTAAGGAGAAGGGAGGGGGGATTTGCATTCTAGCTAAAGAAGAATCGGTTGGGCAATTAGTTTTTCCCATTTTTTCAGAAGCTACTGTCATTAGCTGCGTAAGGTTAAATTTTTAAAATTCCAAAAATCTACATAACCCTTAATGGATAAAAACAATTATTGAGAGCTTAACGCAATGTCTTGACTGTGTTCGGGTTTTGGCCCCTGCCTACAGTTGTCATTGGGACTTCAATATTATGTTTTGAGTGATGGGCCGAAAGTCGGTTTTTTTATACTAATTGTCAATAGGTTTAGAAATCAATCTCAGACTATACTAGAGTATTTAAAAAAACCCAAGTCCTCAATTATAACAATTCACAAAAAATCATGAATTCATAAAATAGCAAGTTGTTGTAGCTGATTATCGCCATCTGCTCGGGAAGCATTCTCACTTTCTTTTTACCAGATCCTTTAAATGTTCCAGGATTTAAGGTTTGTAGAGCATTAAACTAAAAAAAATTTTAAAATTTTTTTAAACATTTTTAAAAAGCGAATCTTGGAACTTTTTTTTTTTTGGCCGGGAAATTATTTGGGTTCAATGAAATTCTTGACAGTTTAAAAAACTTGTTTGACTTTTCCTTTCATTAAAAAAAAAAAAACATTTTCAAAAAAAAAAACAGAGTAAATTTCAGCTTGATGCAGGGACGGGGGCACTGAGAAGGAAGTTTTGGAACTTTATTTAGACACAAAAGATCTTGACTTTAACATCCTCAAAGAGTCAGTAAGGAGATGAGACACCTTTAAAAAAATGGTGTGGCAAATGTAAACAAAGCTGCACTCAGTAAGATTCACCTGTCATCTAACAAAACTAAATGTTTTTAAAGTTTGTCAATAGTTTAAAATTTCAACTCAAAAAAATTCTTTAACCCACCTCAAATCAGCCAATTGTGAAAGGGGCAGGGAGTGAAATAAAATGCCCCTTATAAGTAGCTGACAATTTTAACTCGTTTTCCTCTTTAATGGGGCCATCTCGCTCAAATCAAAATCAGGAAAAATAATTGTTCATCCTCTAATAACTTGCAATTTGACCCTTCCCCAAAACAATTTACATTTTCCTTTTCCCTTTCCGAATGACAAATAAAAGGGGAGAAAAAAGGACCGCTTGAAATCTAACTTTCCCGGGGAGTCAGATAAAATCTCTTCATATGTGTTGAGACAGGTAAATGATCTTAATAATTTCCATTTTTTTTTGTCATTTAAAAAATGGAAAAAATTTCCAATTCTCTTAAACATTCAAAAATTCGACCCTACATAAAAGGAAACGGGGAAGATTGCAGTAATTACAGGCCAATCCCCTTCTCAACATTCCCAACGTCTTGGAAAGGTTTTTTGTTAATTGTTGTCTTTTATTGGAAAAACAACATGTAAAATATTCTTTTGGTTTTTACTAAAGGGAAAAACCGAAGCAACGCTGTAAACTTTTTTATTTTCGTTATTTCCCAAAGGGGCTAGATACGGGAACACCAGTCTTGGACACTTTTTCGATTAAATAAGCCTTTGAAATGGTGGATCATGCCCTATTGTTACCCAAAAATCGACGGGGTTGGAAAAAAGGGGAAATTTTCCCCAAATTTTTGGATTAACACATGTCTTCGGGGAAGAGTTTAGTCAAAAAAAATTCCGTTTGTGAAAAATAATAACTATATCAAAATGGGTAAATCTTGTTCTTTTCCCTATTCTTAAAGGGGGTTTCCTCGGGGCGGTGCGGGGCCCTGATTGTTTTTTTAAAAAAAAATATATTAATGACTTGCCATGAAAAATTCGACAAAAGGAAGGGGGTTGTGTTTATTTGCGGACGAACGTCTCTGTCTTTTAAGGGTAAAAACGATCACAACTTGAAGAGACAATATTAAAGAAGTCGTTTCTTTTTCAATGGTTTTTCCATAACCTCTGACAATAAAAAACCCAAAAAAAAGTTTCAGAATTCCATTCAACAATATGATCATTATCCCCCCCTTTTTCTAGTTTATTTTTGGTACAAAAACCCCCTTTCTGGTAACGTAATTTCTTGGGAATTTACATAGATAATAACTTAGATTTAAAGCCCACATGATTCTGTTGTAAAAAACTAAGTTCTGGGTATTTGTGTTAAAAGGCCCTTTTTCAACTCTGGATGCATCTGCCCATTAGCCGTATACTATGCTTTAAATTTTGGAGCCTTTTTCCATCTTACTCGTAAATACTTGAAAACCCGATTCAAAAAAATTTGAATTTTGACTTTCCTTCTATTTACATAAAAAGTCAGTACTTTTTTTTAAAAAATTTTATGAAACCCCTTTCAGACACTCCAAAAACGCCCCAAAAATACAATCTTCGCCCCTAACCATAACATCAATGTTCCTTCACAAAAAAATCTTTATAAAAGAAGAGGGTGTAATGGTTCCAGGCTTTAAAATTTCGCTCCCGGATTCTCTAAAGGCGAGAGTAGCGCGCGGATTTTTAAAAAACAGTTTAAATGAGTTGTTGGTGCAGGGCTGCACTACGCGTTGGGGAATTTTCAAAAAAAATTTTCCCCTTTTTTCCCTACCCCCAATGCAATTAAAAAGACTATCTGTCAGTATATTTTAAAAATTAATTTTATTCTAAGTATTTTTAAATTTCCAAAAATATGTTTTTGACCAAAGACGATTTAATGCGCTATTATGCGGGTTCTTGGCTATTTGAAAAAAGAATTTTTTTCTTTTTTCTTTGTTAAATCATATTCGCCATTTGCAAAACAAAGAGACTCAGCTTTTTTTTCGTGCTAAAAGGCAAAATCTGCCCGGGCTGGGGGTTTATAAACACTATGAAATAGAACCCAACAGCAAATTAGAAAAATTTTAAAATGATTTTATAATAATTCCCTTTTCTCAAAATCTTCCTACAAAAAAAATTATGGGCCAAACTTAATAGCTATGAATGGGGAAACAAAGGGAGGAATCCACCATTTCTTTTGACTTAACTCTTCAATGATTTCCTCGTTAATATCCCTGTTGCCATGACTGGTCCAGCAGTAGTTTTGTTTCTAGATTGTGAATAACCCAACATGGTCCCCCCCATCAGTTTTATTTTTTCACCTGGGAAATGAGGCAAGTGCTTAAGGCTGTCCGAGGATGTCCAGGGTGCTGTTGGGGTGACAATTTCCCCTCCGATTTTTTAAAAATAACTACCTGTTACTTGCCCATAATAACTAAAATATTTAATGTATATTTGAAATCAGCTTCCCTTTCTGTTCTTGGAAACATGTTTTTAGTACTCCCTTACAAAAATTTCCCTCACTTGAAACTCCTTCTGACCTTGGCCTTCAGTGTACTTTCCGCCCCTCCAAAAAGCCTTGAAAGAGTCTAACCAACAATTTAATTGAAAAAACCTGAATCAAAATCAAATGTTTTCGAAATATCAATCTGGCTTTCGTTCCAATTGATATACTCTTTGTTTTTCTTTAAGATCATTTGCTTTTGGGGGAGCCTGGATAAGAGACTCGTTACTATTCTAACTTTATTTGATTTTTTAAAAAATTTGGGTTTTTGTCAAACGTCCTTTTTCTTCTCATTTTAATTTAAATAGTTGGCTTCTCTGATGGTTTTGTTAACTGGGGGTTTAAATCATAGCTTATGACCGCGCAACTTGTAGGGCAGGGGATGCTGGTTGATGGAGGTCCCCCGAAGGGTCCCAAAGCTGTCCTTGGTCCGTTGTTTTTTTCCCGGTAGCTCTATTCTATCATTCCAAACATGAACTACATTTTCAATCCATGCTTTTTGTCACTTCATGTCGTTTTGTGGAATTCTCCTTCTGATAGTTTGAAAGTTATAGAAATCCGTGCTCGCTTTGGGGGTGGGGTCAGGAGAATTGTTGAACTGCATAGTGGGGGCATTGGCGGGGGATGCTGGGGGCAAGTGAGCGAACCATGTAGAAAAGAAAGTAGTGAATGAACTTAAAAAGTTAAGATATTTCTAGTTTTTAAAAGTACTATTAACATTTTTGTGCTTTAAGTTATTTGTGTTTTGTTTTTTTTTAAAATTTGTACAATTTTTTGAATTTGAAACAATATAAATTTACTCATTTTTTTGTGGTTAAGTGGGAAAAGGAGGGCCAAAAAGTTCTAACTTCGCCACCTAATAAAAACATTTTTCATTTCACTGCCCATTCCCTTGAACCGAGACATAAAAACCCCACTAAAACCCCTCCTTAGACAAACCGACACATGACGACCGTGCCTTCATATTTTAATTTTATATAAGCACACGCCCCGTTGAACTGAAGTAGCAGTGGGTGAATTTAGTCTGTCGCTTCTTGCGGGGACGACACATAGGATCACCCCGAAACTGGTCCCCCTCACCGCATGCCGCCAAACGGGTAGTGGGCAGCGGGGGGGGGGGGGAGGCTGAAATGTTTAACTGTTAAAAAATTGTATTTTATTTTTAAAAGTCTTACAAAAGCGGGAAAACAAAAAATTTTAAAATACATATATATTATAAAAATTTTGGTATTAAAAAATGTGTTACAAACAACTTATTTAAAATTTTTCATGTTTTAGGGGGCTAACCCAAAACCCCCCCACCCTACAAACATGGACACCCACCTACTTAACATACACATTTAGTGGTACAGAAAAGAACGAAGGGACATGGATAGGTTGAGTTTTTATGGGGGGAGAGATCAAATTTGCAATTCAAACTAATTGTTATTCTTGGTCAGGGAAAAAAGACAAATTATAAAAATTGTTTTTAAAATGAAAAACTTTTATATTAAAAAAATTTTTTGAGTCAAAGGGGTTCGTTCACATTATTGCTTACAATTGTGTGCCTGATCCGCTCCCCCCGACAACGCATGCACTCCCTTTAGGTCTTCTCATTGCATTTTTTTAGAAAACTTTGGACAAATTACCGTTTAAAGAAACTTGTTACTGTAGAGAATCCCCTTATATTGTCCTAAATTATTTTTATCAATGGGCGGTTCATGAACCTAATAAAATACTTCCTTTGGTTATTTTTTTGTTTTGTTGTTTCGTTGAAAACAAACTTGACGAGGTGACTAAACCCATCCATTTTACCATTAAATATGCAAGCCGACGATTTCTTTTCCATGTTTGCATGAAATTTAAAAAAAACCCCCGCCCCGCCCCCTTTATATTCATAAAAACGACAAATTTTAAAAAATCATGCATACACACTCGATATTCAACGAGCCCCTAACCCCCCCCCCATAATAAATACTTTTTCTAGTGTTCTAATCCCCCTTATGGACAATATGGACTTTTTAAACCCAACCAAACAACCCCAAATTTGGTGACCCACTAATCTTCTATTTAAGTGAAGGGTTACGGCATCGAAACCCAATTATAGGGAACCCAACATTTGACGAACTACTAATCCATTTTCTAAAAAATGACAGTTGATTTTTCACTGATCAAAATTATAATAGACACATGAGAATGAAATTGTCTAAAAACCATACCCAAAACACATGAAGCTTTACGGCTTACAAAGCCAAAATGTACGGTTTCTATCTAAACTTTTCTGCAATAAACCTGCAATTTTAAGGACAGTACGGTCGCGGTAATCCGAAATTTTGTTTTTCAAGGGTAATATTGTATTGGGGTTGTAAGGGCTAGATAGTTTTATGTGCTGATCAGCCATGGCCCAAATTTTTATAGATTAAACCAAGAGTCACCTAAGATACAAAACATATAGAATAAAATTTTGGGCATCAAATTTGTTTCCTTCCCTATTAAAAAAAATTTTTATTTCCTATCAAAAAAAATTTAAGCAAAGCCAAAAAATTTTTTTTTTTTTTGAAAAAAAAAATTTTATGATTTAAATTTGAAAGAGTATCAGTTTTCATGTAAATACTTTTACAGTGGGTTTTACCCTCCCCCCACCTATAAACGTACAGTGGTTTGACCCCCCCACCCACCCCCCATATACGTAAAATAGTGTGACCCACCCTCCACCCATACACGTACAAGGTGTTGACCTACCCCCCCCCATATCAAAAGTGTTGACCACCCCCACCCATACAGGTACAATAGCGTTGACCTACCCGCCCACCCATACACGTACAGTAGTGTAATAGGTTCGGGTTTACAAATGTTGGATTATCAAGGGTTTTTTTAAAAATTGATTATTGCATAAAATCGCGAAATTAAAATTGGGGTTTACCTTTGTTGACATTTTGATAAGTGACGTAAAGCCCCGACATAAATATTTGAACAACAGTAATGACAAAGCCGTTTCCAAAAATTACAATCCGATTGTAACGAAAACAGCTGTTTCGAATGACCGGGGGGGGGGAAATCCTGACCTATCGGCTGTTGGGCTATCGCGGTTTAGACTCCGCGGTTTCCCGGGTTATCACGATACAAGATTTCCAGGGTGATGGGAGTACTTTCCAAATTTTAGTGGAGCGCTTCTAAAATAGTGTAATTGTTGCAAGTTAACAACATTGTCTACCAAAATTATCAGTGGCCCCCAAATTTATCTGGGTGGGACACAAGTTTATCAAAGAGTGTATAATTTTAAACAGTGGGGGAGTACTGATCCCAAATGGGCTACGAAGTTGTATCTGGTCTAATATGAACAACCTTTGAAGCAGCTGGTTTTTTCTTTACAATGCAATAAATGTAATAGCAAAGAATTAAGGTAATTTTATAGAGCAAAGGTCTTGTCGAATTTTTTGTTGACAAATTTTTTTCGTAGTAGCTAAGAAACAAAACTATGATCTTTTTAGTGAAAAAAACCCCAAAAAAAAACAGGGTAAAGAAAAAAGGGGGAAAAATTATTTCCATAAGTATAGTGATAATGGGACTAAAAATTGTGGGGGAAAATTTTCCCGATTACAATATGCAAGGTCTTTGCAATCGAACCTTAGCCCCAAAAGGCCGATTTCATTAAAGTTACTTTTTAAATAGACCATTGGGTATTTATAAATTAGGTTTTTGTTAGGTTTGTGTGGTTGCGTATTTTTTTCTGGTTTTGTTGGGGTTTTTTTAATTTTTTTACGGTTTTTTTTTTGTTATTTCGGTTTGGTTATGTTGTTAAAATTTGGTTTAACGTAAATAAATCAAAAAAACCCAACAAAAAATTAATCAGGGGAGGATTTCCCACTGGCCAGACCCAGAGGCCCGTCTCAGGGGGAGCTGACATGTCCCGACGGTGCCATCTCCCCCGAGCCAGCTGGTCTGACTGTCGACGTTTCTGTCGGCGCAGAAATTTTTGAACCTGATTTTAAGGTTCTTTTCTAAGAAACTAAGAGGGCCCATGAAACCCCTTTTTAAAATAACTTTAAATTTATTTAAATCAGTATAAAAAAACTGCGGGTTTCTTACACATAGGGAATTAATTTATCGTAACTATATATGAACAATTATTACAACAAGGGCCCAAAAATTTAATTTTTACAACCTTAAAGCTAAGAAAAAATGTTTATTGTAATGATAAACACTTTTTTTTTGGTAAACATAAATTCTAAAATTAATAAATTATAGGGGAAAAATTCCTATCAACAGCATTAAAATTAAACGCATATTGAACGGGGGTTTTTAAGTAATTTTTTATGTAATGTTTTAGAAATTTAAAAAAAACAGAATATTTTATAAAAACAAACCGGTATTTGGGGTTTGGGGTTTTTTCCCGATACAAAATGTTCCCAAACAAGCTCATAAGAAAAATAACATTTAAAATCAGTAATAGATTAAGAAAACCTTTACAGTCTTTGGAAAACAAGAATATTACAGAAAAGTTAATGGGAAACCCAAGAGTGGGTAAGTAATCTTTTAACTGAAAGGAAAACCAATGGTTCTTTGCGTCTTTTTTTTGACACAACTCCTTTAAAAAATATATTATTAGGAAAAATACAAAGCCAAAATATTAAGAAAATGTTCAAAACCTCTTATAAAAAGTACTTTCGGTTTTTAGACATTAAAATGGTTTATCATATTCGTTTGGGTGAAGAATCAAGAAATTTCGAGTATGTTCGTTTAGTAAATTTTTGGAAATATTATTTTTTAAGAGCATATTTGGCCCTTTTTTGCCCAAAAGAACTTTCAAAAATTAATAATAATTTTTTGGTGATTCAAATTTTTTCTATGTCTTTTATGATTTTACATTTTAGGAGAATCTGAGTAGATTTGAGCGAAGAAAGATTTTTGAATTAAAAAATGAAACTTAAAATGACTTAACTCTGGGTTAAAAAAATTCATGTAACATGAATAGCCTTCAAAGGTTTTAAAATTTAGCGATTAAAACTTCCCCTCAATCTATTGGGGTGAAAGTTATGTTAACGTCCCTTATTTCGTTTAAAATTTTATTCGGGTTTTTCCCTTTCTGTTTTTTATTGTCTTTAAACCTTTTGAAATTAAAATTTGACGTAAAATTTTAAAAATTTTTTACACATTAGATTGGTGGATTTGTATGTTTATAAAGGAGAATCATTAAACATTTGAGTTGTTTTGTCTTATATTGCGGGTTTGAAGGGTTCAGTGAAAAGGGGGAAAACTTGTAATTTGTTTAAATGTTCTTTATAAACTTTCTGTAACATTGATTTTGTTATTTTTTGTAGGAAAGAAATAATGCTGTTACAGCGGGATTTTTATTTAAGACGCCTACAATTCTATTTTAATTATTTGGGATTGTATTAATCATTAATATTTAGTTTTAACAATTTTTTTAGGTGTACGAATATGGCCTTTGTTGGTTTGCAATTCTGTAAATAAAAAAAAAACCCAAAAGTTTTTTTCTTATGATATTAAGAACAGTTTTATTTTATGCAAATAAAGTAGCATAAAATTTTTTCGTGATTCGCTTTGAAGTACGTATTTTTTATATAATGGAATAATTGTTTAAAACTTTTTTCCCTAGATATGGTTTTTTTTATTGTTCACTAATCGTTCTTTTATGACTTTTACGTCGTTAATCTAGTATTTTAATATTAATTTAACCCTGTTTTTTTTTTACAGGGCTTTTATTTTTTATCTTTGGTATCTATAGGGCTGGTATAGAGTAGCGTTGGTTGGCAATTTTGGATCAGAAAATCCATATTCGAATCTTGTTTTCCCCTAATTTTAAAAAAATTTTAAAAATAAATTAACAATTACCATTCGTTTATAATTTAGTTCTAAGCCCAATATATAAACAAAACCCATATTTATAAAGCAAGGGACTCACAATTTTAAATTAATTTTACAAAAAATCTATCCAGAAGGGTCTTTAGATCTCACAAGATACTGTTACTGCACAGAAAATATAATCCTTATTTAAAAAGAGCTAGTTTAATTTTACATTTATTTTATTTTCTGAAATTTTTTAGATATGATTAATTTAAAAAATAAATCTCGACTTGGTAGTAATATGATGTATTGTTTCCTTAGATCTGTTCGCCATTCTAATTAAGCCGTTATTTATAAAAAATATGGGGATTTAATTTAAATACAACCAAAATATTTGTCTTTATTAGTTATTATTTCATTAAAAAGATTTTGGCAACGTTGGCAATCAAAATGTAAATAAAAAACCCGCAAAATCTTTAATCATAAACGACAGGTGGGTGATATTTTAAGGGAGTCTGAAATGCGGGGATTCGGCAAATTTGGCCGGAACAGTGTTGATGAGAGCGGGAAGTGTGTTGATAAAAGCAGCTGCGCGGCGTCTACGTTGGATTCTTGCATTGAGCCACAAAATTTATAATACAGCACACCTGACCTATCCGCCCACCCAACAATAAGTGTATTGATCCACCTACCAAACCCCCTTTTACTTAAAGGGGACTGCCCCCCCAAACTTTCCCTACCGTTTGTGCTTTGGGGTGGGTCAGTGCTTGTCGTGTTAGGGGGGTGGGTCGGTCAATATCATTATACGTGCTGGGAGGGTAGTGGTCAATACCACTATACTAAGTGTTTTTGTGTGGTTTTGCCGCGCGCGCGCGAGCACGGGCGCGGCTGGGGAGTGTCGGGGGGTTGCTTGTGCGTTGCGTGTGAGTACAAAAATTTCATAGAGAGGGTGGGGGGTCAATAGCACTTTACGTATTTGGTGGGTTTAAAAACCCCTGTACGTCATGGGATGCTGGGTGGGGGAATTCCACTGGCTTATATCGGTGGGTGATGGTTTTAGAACCCTGTAGTATATGTGGGTGGGTTTTTTATTACCCCTTACTTGTATGGCGGGTGGGTTGTTTAAACCACTGTACTTGATTTGGGGGTGGGAAGGTGAAAACGTTATGTGTGGTTGGGGTTTATTAAATACTATGTAAGCGGGACTGATGAGGGGGTTGTGGGTTTTATCCATGTACGGATGGGAGGGAGAAGGGTCAAAAAATTACGGGAGGGGAAAAAGGGGGATGGCTATTATCACTAAGTGTTATGGGTTTTAGGGCGAAACCCACATTCTGTACGCTAGGGTGACGGAAGGGTTATTTTTTTCTGCAAGATGTCCAGACGGGGGGCTACATTACATGTACATATTTTCGATAAAAAGGCCCCTGGCGAGGGAAGGGGGAAAGATGTAAGTTAAAATTTAAAATCGAAATCTAAAAACAAAAAGGATAGTTTGTCCAAATTTTAAAAAGGATGTATGCCCACCTAAATCGAATCAAAATAATTCCAGTTCTTAATAAGTTCAAATTTTACAGTAAAAAAAAAAAAATACCTGTAAACGGAAGATAAATTGAAGAAAATATGCAAAATTCTTTTACTTCCCAGAATGTATTTATCTCTAGAACTTATTTTTAATTTAACAGTTTGGGGGAGCATGTGAAATTTGGGCCTAAATTTTACCTAAAATTTAAAAGTTTTTTTTTTAAAAATAAATTGTAAATTTGGAGTAAACATCAATAAGAACGAAGTAATATAATCCCTTTTCCCTACTAAATGATTTTCTACGGCCTGGTTTTACCACACGCCCACCACTGACCGACCCGTGTAAAGGTTCTGATTTACTGATGCCGAGTAGTATTCACGATTACCCCCCAAATGCGATGCGCCCAAAATTGGTGACGTTTAAAAAATAGCAGAGAAAAAGGACGCCATATGGTAATACGCGTATAAAAATAACACCGGGAGCAGCAAAAGCTCGCCCGGCAACTGCTTGAACTTCAAATTATTACTACTTTTTTAAACGACCCACATTGCGACGTCAAACGGCAAAATTTTAATTTTTCAATTACTAAATTTGTTTTACTGATTAAAATTTAATCGTACCATTTTAATCACATTTTTAACTCTACAAAAGACTATTTTTGAGTATTTTTAAATTTTACGTACTTCCAAACTATATTGGGATTAAATTATGGCTCGTATCTTGACGCCACCCAATTTTGGAAATTTCTTTTAAAAATGAGCAACAAATTTGGGGGCTTTTTTTTATATTTTAAAATTTAAATAATATATATATATTATTTTAAAAAAATTTTTTACATACATACACGGAATCCTTACTACTTTACGTTGGTCATCGTTTAATACATTTTAATATATATGCTTTTCACTAAGTTTAAATAATTAACCTTTATCTATGGAAATTATGGCAACAATTGTCATATGCAAACAAATTTAAAAAAAAATACAGCATTTAAAATTGATAAAGTTCAAATTTAGAACAAATATACAGACTCCCCAGTTAATATAAACACACGTAGTGAAGTTCAGCCCAATTTTTTTGCCTGTAAAATGATAATAATAAATCCGATTTTTACGTGTTACCAAACTTTAGGTTGTAACTGGTAAAATAAATCAATTTGTGTTTACAAATGGCATCAAACGTTTTTACATGTTCATAAATAATTAGCAGATGTTCTACAGTAGATACCAATAATTTAAGCTGAACTGGTAAGAAAAAATAAGCAGAAGTTATACAATAGCATGGTCAACTCAAATGAATTCGGTCCTCTCAAAGTTGGATGATTTATCAGAGAAAGTAAACAAAATTGATTCAATATCCATAGACGTTGTTTCCATTAAATCAGAAATTTTAGCTATAAACACAAGTCTCTCGTCCCTTAAACCCCATGTTCCTACCGTTGAACAGCAGGTCATGGATATAGGGAACAGAATTGACAGAGTTGAATCTGGAATTGCTTCTAACGTAGAAAGCACCAAATATCTGGCTAGCAACAGTCAAGTTGACGTAAGTTGAGGAAGTAAATGAGAGGTTGTTACGCTTGAAAAATATAGTGATATTTGGCCTACCTGAAAGCCTTATGACAAATCAAAATGAAAAACGTGAGAGTGACAAGCGTAATATTGAGACTACTTTGTCATCAGCTGACCTTAACAGCAATTTGAGCAGCTGGAGATTTTTTCGTGTGGGTAAAGGATCAGCTTCAAAGCCCAGACCTCTCATTGGTTATTGGTTGCGCAGAAAAAGTTAACAGGATTTTGAAAGCTTGTATTAAAGATGTCATTCGGGGACTTGGGCCAGACGTCTCGAACATAAGTTTGGCCAGGGACAAGACTAAGCAGGAGTTGGCTTATCTGGATCACTTGAGGAAAGAACTTTTACACCATCAACTTGACCATAAGGTTCAGTCAAAAAACGATTAGCTTCCCACGGTAAACCCTATACACTTATAGGACTGTATCAGAACGTAAATGGCATTCGCTCGAAGACTCACACTTTATCTGAAAAGTTGCCTCAATGAGTCTATGATATAATCATATTTACGGAGACAAACCTAAATTAACACGTTGCTTCTTCTGATCTGGGCTTCATTCATCACACCATATACCGCAAAGACAGATAGGAGCTTACCAGCCACAAAGTCGGGACGGTGGTGGGGTTTTTAGTAGCTGTTTGCAATAAATTTCAGTCCAATGAAATATCATATGCTAATTCAACTTGTGAAGCTTTATTTGTGGAACTGAAGTTTAACAATTCTACTAGGCTACTTGTTTGTGGCGTCTACATACCTCCTCAATTATCCTCTCAAAATTATATTATTTTTTTCTGCTATGCTTGATGAGATCATTGCAACTTCCAGCGAATTTCAATCTATCCTTATAATTGGTGACTTCAATCTTCCTGGCTTCAACTGGACGTCGGACACTCCAAAGGCTACTTCTGCCTCACACAGAACCATCTTGACCTCGTTGCTTGGCATTAGGCAGATGAATGGAGTTCTGAATGGCAGAGGAGTTCAGTTGGGCGTAGTGTTTGCCACTCAGCAAGATTTTTCTGTTACTCTCGCTAGCGATCTTCTCCTGCCATTCGAAGACTGTCATCCTCCCCTTTGTATCACAGGCACCATAGGCAGTATCAATCCCCCTTTTCAACGCCCACAATATGTTCACGATACGAGGAAATGTAACCTCGAGAATGTCAAGAATGAAATCGTGGGTGGCGCAGTTATCATTGACTAAGAATGCAATGATGTGAACTGTATCTTTTCCAGTTTATGCTCTCAACTCGTCAACTGTATAAAATTGGATTTCCCTTGAAGAGAGTTTGGAGCACCCCGTTTCCCAAATGGTTTACCAAGGAGTTTAAAGATATGGTTGTCCTCAAGAAAATATTGCATGTACAATATGAGAAAAACCTAAAGGACTTCGACTACTGTCCATTTAGCAGTATGCGTGATCAGTGTGAAATCTTTTCTAGAGCTTCTAAGGCTAACTACGTCCACTTTTTTGACTCAGCTATCTCATCTAATGTAAAAGTCTTTTGGAGCTTTGTCAGCGATTTAAGACAAAAATCTTCTATCCCGAGTGAGATGAACTTCGGTGACTCAGTGTCTTCCCATCCAGGAACGATGTGTAATATGTTCAGCACATTCTTCTCTTCTGTGTATGCGCCTGCTGACACCACCAACGAAGGCGTATGACACACCTTTTATCTTCTCCAAGGTCTCAGTTACTGCTGGAGCAATCCATAAAAGTCTGAAAGCTCTCGACGCTTCTAAGGGATGCGGTCCAGATAACATTATTCCTGGAGTCCTGAAGCATTGCCACGCCAAATTAGCCCCCATACTTCTCTTTTTGTTTAACTAGAGCCTGGCCAAGGGAGTGTTTTTCCTGAAATCCTGAAGGGGGGTTACGTCGTACCTATTTTCAAGTCTGGTGACAGACAGGACGTAACTAATTATCAGCCGATTGTGATCCTCTCAGTGTTGGGGAAGATATTGGAGGGTTTAGTACTGGAAATCCTTCAGCCACTCTTCAAGAACATCATCATTGAAGAACAGCATGGCTTCATGGCGGGGAGATCTACCGTAACTAATCTTCTCGTATTCCAAAGTTATGTTCTTGAGGCTTTCAGTCGTAGGCGGCAAGTTGATGCTGTTTAAATCGATTTTAGCAAGCTGTTTGACAGGATCAGCCACAATCACCTACTTAATAAACTGGAGGGTTATGGTGTCTTGGGAACTATGCTGGCATGGTTCCGTAGCTATCTTTCCGACCGTAAGCTGGTGGTTCACTTTGCTAATCAAACTTCTGACGCCTTTTTCCCATCTTCTGGTGTGCCTCAGGGCTCCCACCATAATCCACTTTTGTTTTATATATTTACTGATGACATCAAGGAGGTCACCACAGTTTCTTTCTTAATGTTTGCAGACGACATAAAACTTTTTCTTGAAGTATCCGACTGCGAAACCCTTCAGCAAGCTCTTAACTGTGTATCGAAATGGTGTCAGTGCAACGGGATTCCATTAATGCCAGCAAGACCAAGCTAATGACATTCAAGAGAACCACGTCCACAATTGGTTTTAACTACTCCCTTGATGACAAGCTTCTTGATCATTGTACGTCCATCAAAGATCTTGGAATAGTTCTCGACTCCTCCTGTGGCTACAGTCTCCATATTGACCAATTATGCTGCCGATCGTCTAGTATGATGGGGCTAATTATGAGAACTGCTAGAAACGGCCTTAGCTCTAATGCTCTTGTACTCCTCTACAAGTCCCTTGTCCTCCAGCTGCTCGAATACGATTCAGTTTTTTGGTCTCCTTACCAACTGGGCCTCATTGACAAACTGCAGTCCGTGAAAAATAAATTCCTTAGGTATTTGGACTGGAGAGAGCCTAATAGGCATCTGAACTTGCTCTGGCTACATCCAGTGGTCGTTAGAAGGAAGGTTGCATATGTTATCTTTCTTTGCAAGATTCTCAACTTTGTGGTAGTCTGTCCCTCTCTCTTGGAGCGAATTGTATTTGGTCTCTTTTCTGCCACAAGGTCACGCCGCCTGTTCGGGCTAGGCCACTTAAACCGCAACTATCTGCAGTTCAGCTCTGTCCCAAGAATACTTCGGCTTGGTAACAAGGTGTGCAGTGGAGTTGAATTTTTCTGCAATCGACTGGGAGCTTTGAGACGTGCTGTGTTGACAGTGAGGCTGGAGACATTTATTTGAGTCAGAGTGATCTTGTCGAGTCCTACACAATATTATATTAATAGTTACTCCATAATTCCATTGTTATCTCTGTTGATGTAGTCTATTATTATTATCAATGTTATTGTTATTGTTGTTGCATTATTATTTTTTTATTATTTGTTATATTATTACTAATTATTTCACGATTGTTATTGATACTACTTTTGTTATGTTTCACATTGTTTTAGTTATATCTTTGTTTTGCCAGTTCATTTATTAAGTCATAAGCGTGGTTAGTTGTTGAATTAGATTTTTCATACCGCACTATTTTTATGAGCTTTTGCTATTGTTAGTCATCTTAAGTAATGTTATTTGAAAAATATTTATACCGTGGGAATTTAAATAAATTAACAAATAAATAGCTACCAATACTTTAAGCACAACTGGTATTAATAAATCATTTGATATTCTAAAGTATCTACCAATATTTTAAGCTGAATTGGCAATAATAAATCATCAGATATAATACAATAGCTACTAATAATTTAGGCTGTAACTGGTAATAATAAATTAACTGATGTTCTACAGTGGCTACCAATACTTTAAGCTGAACCAGTAATAATAAATTAACAGATGTTATACAATATCTACTAATACTTTAGGCTGTAACTGGTAATATTAAATTAACTGATGTTCTATAGTAGCTACCAATACTTTAAGCTGAACCGGTGATAATAAATCAACTAATGTACTATAGTAGCCTCCAATACTTTAAGCTAAACTGGTAATTATAAATCAGTAGATGTTATACATTAGTTACCATAATTCAAGGCTGCAACTCGTAATAATAAATCAGTTATTGTTCTACAGTGGCTATCAAACGTTGTACCTGTTCATAAATAATCAGCAGATGTTCTACAGTAGAGACCAATACTTTAAGCTGAACAGGTAATAATAAATCAGCTGATTTTATACAGGAGCTACCAATACTTTAAGCTGAACTGGTAATAATAAATCAGCAGAAGTTCTACAGTGGCTACTAATACTTTAAGTTACACTGGTAATAATAAATCAGCAAATCTTACTTTAGGCCTAAACAAGTAATAATAAATAAACTGATGTCCTACAGTAGCTACCAATACTTTAAGCTGAACTGGTAATAATAAATCAGCAGAAGTTCTACAGTGGCTACTAATACTTTAAGTTACACTGGTAATAATAAATCAGCAAATCTTACTTTAGGCTTAAATAAGTAATAATAAATCAACTGATGTTCTACAGTAGCTACCAATACTTTAAGCTTAACTGGTATTAATAAATCAGCAGAATTTCTACAGTGGCTACTAATACTTTACGTTACACTGGTAATAATAAATCAGCAAATCTTACTTTAGGCTTAAACAAGTAATAATAATAATAAACTGATGTCCTACAGTAGCTACCAATACTTTAAGCTGAACTGGTAATAATAAATCAGCAGAAGTTCTACAGTGGCTACTAATACTTTAAGTTGCACTGGTAATAATAAAATAGCAAATCTTACTTTATCTTACTTTAGGCTTAAACAAGTAATAATAAATCAACTGATGTTCTACAGTAGCTACCAATACTTTAAGCTGAACTGGTAATAATAAATCAGCAGAAGTTCTACAGTGGCTACTAATACTTTAAGTTGCACTGGTAATAATAAATCAGCAAATCTTACTTTATCTTACAAGTATATCTTTATCTTATTATACTTTATCTTAAACAAGTAATAATAAATCAACTGATGTTCTACAGTAGCTACCAATACTTTAAAACGTAACTGGTAAATATAAGTCAGCTGATGTTCTAAAGTACCTACCAAAATTTTAGGCTGTAAACCTTAATAGTAAATCAGATGATGCTCTACAGTGGCTACTGATGCATATTATCATTTGCACATATAACAAACCGTTGTATAGTTGTTTTTATTTATTTCAGATATTTGAATTGAAATCATATGATACATGTTTTTGGTTCTTTACCATTATTATGAAAATATGCAGTTGATGTTAATTTAATTCAAGAGCTTGTTTTTTAGAAGAAATTAAAGTCAAATAATGGATACGAGGACAATGGATGAAATTAATACAATACTGGACATTACAGAAAAAGTTTCGAAGTATAAATGTATCAGAAAATCAGTGAAAACACAACTTACAATTGTAAACAAATACATTACTCAAGCAAGTGTGGTTACGCACAACGATGCCAAAACAAGGTTTGAGTATGTAAATGAATTTTCAAAGAAATATGAAATGATATAAGACCACATTGATCTACTTACATCTGAAAATGAAATTGGCGAAGAGATGAAATACAGAGAAGACATTATGGAATATTTGATAAGTACGACAGTAAAATTACAAGATCTTCTGGAGCATAGTCAATCTTTAACTGAGTCATGTTTAATATATCTGATCATTAAGTACCAAATATTAGTACACCTATATTTGTTATATTTACATGAAAGTAGTTCTATATGATGACAGAAAAAACCTTTCTAACATTATCAAGCGTTCAGAGGTTTTCATAATTAAAGATATTAAGGATGCAAAACTTAAATTATATACATTTCTACATGCATTGACACCCCTTACCCACCAAATATTTTATGATTTATGTGTGCCTGACGATCCTACAAGTTACAAGACGTTAGTAGAGATTTTAGAAGGCTATTTTGATCCCAAAGCAAGTGTCTTAGCTCTGCAACATAAATTTATTACTAGAGAACAATGAATCAATAATAGATGAATCAATTATAGATTTTTGTAATGAACTAAAACGATTATCAGTTGATTGCTACTTCAATTGTAGTTGAGGTAAGTCAGTTAGTGACGTACTATTGAGACTTCAGTTTATCAGAGGACCAACAGACACAGAAATATGGACTAGATTATTGCAAGAACCTGACTTGAAAGTGTGTTATGAAATATTTTAGGCTGTAAACGGTACTAATAAATCAGCTGATGTTCTACAATAGCTACCAATACTTTAACATGTGACTGGTAATAATAAATCAGCTGATATTCTACAGTAGTTACCAATACTTTAACATGTAACTGGTAATAATAAATCAGTTGGTGATCTACAGTGGTTGACAATACTTTAAGCTGTAACTGGTAATAATAAATCAGTGGTTATTTTACAGTGGTTAACGATACTTTAAGTTTTAACTGGTAATAATAAATCAGCTGATGTTCTGTAGTAGCTACCAACACTTTTACTTTTAACCGGTAATAACAAATCATTTGCTGTTAGTTAGTTTTTATCTATATTTTTAGAGTCTGTAATTAACATGGGATTAAAAATAACTCGTTATATTATCAGCTGTTACTGCACACATCAGTAACTATTGTTTACTAGTTTGGCTCATACGTAGCTGATGATATTTTTTCCATTTTCTTACACACAATCACGGTGACACAGATGCGAGATCGGTGTGCAGTCAGTGGTTGTTTACATCATCGGCGCTGCCACCGACTGTTCTGAATCACCCTTTACCCACTCTTTTGTAATAAGTTGTCTTACCTGAACAATGTTTAGGTTTTATTTAAACACTGATCAACTGTGATTGTTGGCTGTATGTTTTCAGTAATTTAACTATTCAAATTTCATGTTTTTATTTAAGATTTAAGATAAGCTAGGAATAAATATGTTTTCGTTTATTTTTCCTTTGATCTCATAAGAGAATAGCTGTATTCAGAAATAATATAATTATTTGTTGTCAATTGTGCGAATGGACATAAATGAGATACATGGCCATCTTTTACTTTAATAAGAAAGGTGACATAAGTTCATGTACTATCAATAAATATTAGCCACAAAACCCAAAAAAATAAATAGAAGGAAAAAATTTAAGTATAAGTCAAAAAACCTTGTGAGCTATGAAGAGTGTGTCTAGTGTTAGTGTCGAAGACAGCATAACAGTTTTTTAGAAGAAAGTGGCAAGTTACTGTCAAAGACAAAATAACAGTTTTTAAAAGAAAGTGGCGAGTGTTACTGTCGAAGACAACATAAAGGTTAATAGAAGAAAGTGCCGTGTAGCTGTAAAAGGCAACATAAAGGTCATTGGAAGAAAATTAAATGGAAGGGATAAATATTTATGGCTAGTATTGATCCCTGAATAATTGGAAGATGAGGATTGGAGGGAGTTTCAATAATTATAACTGACCAAGTGAGCGGATGAATGGCGTTAAGACTCGTGAAGTATGAGCCTATTAGGGCATGAGTAATGATGGATGGTGTGGTGGAGAGTTGACTTATGAGGAATGAGAGGCAGTGGGTGGATTTTGATGGACAAGAGGTGACAGGATAGGAGTGGGAGTTACGGTCGATTTAAGGGCAGCATTTTGTGAACATCTAAACCTCATTTAAAGTGCCTCTAAACCGGCAATACAGAATTAAGGAACACTACAATACGTGGAGGTTGTAACTTGGTGTTTCACGTACTTTCAATATACAACAATCTTTAAATTTTTAGTTTAATGTATATCGGTAACTATAAAACTTAGTTTCTTGTATATTTATGTATACTGCGTTCATTGAATATGACATTTTTATAATGATTGTGGAAAATAAACTTTAACTTATAATATTTTGAGTATTTGTTTGTTCTTATGAAAATACTATTCTTATGCACTTTCATATGATATTATAAACCATTTAAGTAGTATAAATTACCTACAAATCCCCCCCCCCGCCCTAGATCGAGGGGAGTCCACCGCTGCAGCTGCAACTATGATTGGATGACATGGGTGTGGTCCAGCCTTGTCCTTTACTGCACTTGTTTCCCGGCAGCTGAGACCTGCATCTGTGTTGTAATTGACAGCTGTTTTCGTGTTGTGGAGACGGTACTTGTTAAAGGACGTAGTGCTTAGACTATGTAATGCAAATCACGAGCTAGCGGGAGTCTAAAGAGAAAATAAATTCATAAGTAGGAAAAAAGTTTGTTTACTGTTCTATGCATAACACAATTTGTGTATATCTTTTTCAGTGAACTCCTCAGTAGCTCCATATCGAAGACATCCTGGTCATCAGTAGTGGTATTAATTCCCCCCTTATACCTGACGCCCGCAGTCCTTTTCACATCGCGTTGTAGCTGCATCTTGTATCGTAGGAACTTTCAAAATGGAGCATTACTGTAATGGTCCTCATCCGGATTGTCACCGTCGAACCAATCGTGTAGAGACATGCTACAATATAAACAGCGAACCACATCTCGACCGCAGGCGTCTCGTACGAATCAAGATTCTTCGATATCTTTTGCGGATGGCTTGCTGAGCGTCCAGATACCAAAAGTCTTCTCCCTGACAGTGTAATCATTCATGTTGACTAGCTTTGGATTTTTGGCGCACCTGTCGGCCATGTGGTTGGCAGTGATTCTACTGCAAACAAAACCGGGAGCGTGCAAACTGTGGTAAAGACACAGACGGTGCTCCTGTGATTCTGCCGGCTCACCTATACAGTCCTCATCCATCGACCAACCTGATTCCTGTAGTACAGGTGAATAGCACAGTGCCCCCATATCAAAGACAACTCGTCCTAAGCCAAGAAACCTCTCCAAAATCTTTGCCTTTAATGAGTTTTCAGTGAACAGAAGCTGCATATCGTTGCAGACACTTGTGAGTGCAGCTGTCAGTGACTGTGTAGCCACTGTGAACAAGCCAACATTGAAATCCAATCCGTGGTAGTGTCGACTCAGCCATGTGTTGGAGGAAGTTAACCTACAATCTTCATACCAGTAATCTGCATACTCCTTCACAATGAAATGCTTTTCTGAACTAGAGTCCACGTCAACAATACTCACCTCCTTGATAATTTCCTTGCCCTCCCTGCTGAGGTATGTGCTAAAGTCGATACACGTTTTTCGAATAATTTTTTAGAGCACTGTGTGTACAATGGGAGACATTTGGTGACTGATGTGCCGCTTGAGGTGATGCTCCTTATATGCACAAGGTGGTGGGAGGAGCCTCGGCCACTAGACGTACTAGGTTGGTGGTGGGATTGTAAGTAAACGACTTGTCATGTATAATGAGGCAGTACGCAGTGGTGTGTTCTGGAAACTAATCGTCGGCCTCAAACTCCAGTCGAATGTCCACGGGCACCGCCCTGATGGACTCGTTCTGCTTTGAACAGTCGATGATAATTAGCAGTGCAAAATCCTTAAACATCTCCTTGGTGAACAATGTGTGGGCAGGCGTACGATAGTAAGACTCGGAGAAGCGCAAAGCAAAGCACTGCAAAATGGTTGTTTGTAAAATTCACCTTGAGATCATCGTATAGATAGACGATTGAATTAAGATTTAGTTTAACGTTTCTGACTTTACAGTGATTAAAGTGCAAAGCATTATCCTTCATGTTGTTTTTCTTGCTCTTCTGAAAGCCGACAATGAAGTAACGTGGCTTTTCCAACTGGCTTGCAGTCCTCACTGTCTACGACTGTCTGCTGATTTTCGGTAGAGCCGGGTACTCATAGAGTTCCCAACTCATGTACTCGACAGGTATGTCAATTCCACGATTAAGCTGTTTGAGCAAGACCACACGTTGCTCATCACTCAGAGTGACGTACGGGATACGCCAAGACACCCTGCTGAGCACCACTTTAACACCTTCCACATTGGTATCAGTGATACCCCCCACGGGAGGTCCCGGTCGCCAACATATTGCGTTCTTATCGTTAGCTGAGCGTATCAGAACTAACTCATTGCGGTAATTAACAAAGAATTTCTGATAATCCTCCACCAAACCGAAAATCTGGTCGAGATACACACAGAAGCTAAAGTTTCCGTTTGCATCCATGGTAGATGTAGGCAAAGCAGAGCCTAAATCATCAGATGATGCAACCCACCCTGAATTCCCCATACACTTGAGATGTTCTTCACTGTACGAGATGTTCTTCATGGTTGTACTAATGCTGGGTTGCGCACACAATCATCCTCAATCCCATTGAGTTCATATTGTGTGCTTTCACAAGGGAAGCATTAAACTCTAAAACCTTAATAGACCATATATTTACTGATGTCACATCTGCTAAAGGTGAAGTTATAAAATCCATTTTATCAGACCATTATGCCCAATCAGCAACTTATAAATTAACTATTGGAAGCAGAGACAAAGGGGCAAGGTTTAAATTTGAAAGAAGTTTTAACAAATCAAACGTAGACACGTTAAAGACTTTTGTAAAGCAGAAAAAATGGTGTGAAGTTTACAAGGCTCAGTGTGATGATGAAAAGTATAACGAGTTTAGCATGCAACTGAAGTATCATTTTGAAATAGCATTCCCGAAAAAATACAAAAAAATCTGTTCGGAAAAAAAATAAAAGTACAGTTATCACAAGAAGTCTTAAAACTAAAAGAAGAAAAAATTATTTTTTTTTAAAAAAATTTGTTTTTATTCCATGAAA
Source organism: Stictocephala bisonia (assembly GCA_035578905.1). NCBI lineage: Eukaryota > Metazoa > Arthropoda > Insecta > Hemiptera > Membracidae > Stictocephala > Stictocephala bisonia. The sequence goes on along the minus strand of JAQJVL010003505.1, from coordinate 30,724 downwards.
AAACAAAAAATTTAAATTCTGACCATTTCTTAAGACAGTATTATAAAAGATTGAAGTATCAGTACAGGAAAATGATCAAGGAAGCTAAGAGTAGCAAAATACAGGAAACAATAGAAAACGCTAACAATAGAATGGAGACTGTTTGAAAGATAATTAACGACCATAGACCGAAACCCAAGAAAGTGAATAAAAGGATTGCCATAAAAAACAGCGAAGGAAAATTCATTACAGAACCACAAGAATTTTATGTGACACACTTAATGCACATTTTGTCGAGATAGGAGAAAACATTGACAAACCAGTTAATAATGTGTTTGAACTATTTAACAGAAAGCAAAACAGTTCCTTGTTTTTCCTTACCCCTGTCACTGAAAATGAAATAAAAAGTATAATAGCAGGGATGAGAAAATAAAAACTCAGCAGGGTTAGATGAAATATCACAAAAAATTTAAAGTGCATTAGTAAATTTGTGGCAGCACCATTATGCAGCTTGGTGAACTCCTCCTTTGTTGAAGGCAAATTTCCATCAGCCCTAAAAGTGACTAAGGTAAGGCCTATTTTGGAAAGAGGAAAGGAGGAGTCTTGCGATAATTATAGACCAATTAGTTTGATATCAACTCTGTCTTAAGTTTTTGAAAAAGCTGTGTTGAACAGATTATGTAGTTTTTTAGAAAATAACAAGATACTGTTTGAAAACCAGCATGGTTTCGTTAAGAATATATCTACAACCAGTGCAATGCTTAGCTCAATAAACAGCATAGCTAAAGATTTGGACAGAGGGCAGTATGTATCTGGTGTGTTTTTTGATCTGAGCAAAGCCTTCGACATGGTCAATCATGATTTGCTTCTTGAAAAAATGTATGACCTGGGTATACGGGGAGTTGCACTTAATTGGTTCGCATCCTATTTAAAGAACAGAGAACAGCTAGTTGTAAAACCAGTAGTAATGGGGGGGATATGGAACAAAAGGGCGAGGGCGAGCCGCCATCTTTGGGCGAGCGGCCATCTTGGATCACGTGACTTTTTTTGTGAATTCTTCTTCTTCGCCATGTGTTTTTTCGTTGTTCTTCTTCTTCGTTTTTTTTGTGCGCACTTTTTTTGATGACGTCACGATGGGCGAGGTGACTTCTGCCTTCGGATGTCGTTGTTTCTTCTTCTTCGGTTTTTTTTGTGCGCGCTTTTTTTGATGACGTCATGATGGGCGAGGTGACTTCCAGTGTCCGTCGTTATGTTTTTTTCAGCCAGCTGTTTTGTTCATCGGTAAATTATACGTGTGTGATGACGTCGTCACGAGGAGGTTGGTATTCGAAGGGCGATGCCTGCCTTCCACCACTGCCGGATGTCGTTATGTTTTCTCGGACGTCAGCTGTTTCCTGTCGCACGGCAACCACGTGCTCCGCTGTCCCCAGGCGAATATTCTAGAAGCAGGAACCGGATATGGGGTAGGAACCTTCCAGAATGATCTGGAAGCCATGTGTGTGTGGTACTCACTTGGATAGAATCTTCTAGTAAATGACATCATCGCCTGGGTATATAAACGAACAAGCCACGCGGCGCCATCCTCATTGTTCTCTCAGCTACTGTGCTAGTGTTTGCTATTTACTACTCAGTAAATTGTGATTTTAATTTACGACAAATATCATCGAGGTAAGAATTTCTATCTTTTATTGTATTTTATTATTTGCTTTCATTTCTCTTATAACATATAAACGACTTTTTATTATTTGAAAACATATTTGTTTAAAAATTCTTGGTGGGTTAAGTAAAAAAAATCCGATATATTGTTTTTTCAACTGTGTGTGTGTGTGTGTGTGTGTGTGTGTGTGTGTGTGTGTGTGTGTGTGTGTGTGTGTGTGTGTGTGTGTGTGTGTGTGTGTGTGTGTGTGGCTCGATATTAAAAACAGTCTTTGGTGAATTACCTCTACTTGATAAAGTAAAATTATAACTAGGCCATTATTTAACTTGTATGTCTACCTGTAAGTGTATCAGAGTTTTGTATTTTCTCTTTATGATGAAATGTTGTGTCCATTTCAACTGTGTGTTGCTCAATATTAGAAACAATATTTGGTGAATTACCTCTACTTGATGGAGTGAAATATATCGAGGTCGTTGTTTAACTTGTATGTCTACTTGTTTGATGCGAGTATTACTAAGTGTGTCTGAGTTTTGTGTTTTCTCTTTACAGAATGAAACGATCTCTCAGAGACAATCATCATGAATCCAGTGATGTGGACGAGGAGGCAGACGTACCGCCGACCAAACAACCTCGCTATGATGGAGAAGTGGCGAATGCGGACATGAACGTTTCAGATATCGGACACGAAGCGCATGCCTCTAAAAGACTCCATCACGACAACGTAGATACAGAAGTACCGGTTAAACGGCGTAGACCCGAGCTTCAAGATCACACGTACGCTGTACAAGTGCCTGTCGAGACAGAACAACCGATCGCCGAACAACGTGAAGCCTGCACAGTAGAAGAAAGATCCCAAACGCCCGTCATCATCAAACGAGTAACAACGGACAGTAAAACGGTTGAGTGTGGTGTGTGTAATGTCAAAATTAATAAAGACCATTGGTCACGCCACACGAAGATGAACAAACACAAACGGTCCCTGGATACTCCATCCGACATTGAGCACCACTCTTCGAAAAAGCCTCGACAGCTAGAACGAAAGTCGCTCAATCATGGCACACCATCTTCATCGTCGAAACAGCATAGACCGCCCGTCGCTCACCTAATGGATCAACCATCTACGAGTACCACCAACACCGTGTACGCACCTTCCCAGACCCGGCCAGTTGCGATACTGCCGCCGCCACGTGTTACTCGATCAAACAACCGAGCTCAAACAGATCAGCCGTCTACGAGCATTGCTAACACTATGCGTCCACCACGCCAGGTCCGGCCGCAACCAATTCTGCCACCTCGTGTGACTCGATCGAGCAACCGACCTGTGACCACCAAAAGACCGTCTTTGAAGAAATCGTGCCCGATCTGCGGGACCCGAGTGCAGCCGCAGAATATGAAGAGGCACCAACAGATGTCGAATAAATGCCTGCATTCCTACGAGATTGTGGAAACCAGGTCATACCATGTGAAGAAGTACGGAGCGACCGAAATGGACTACAGGATTAAAGTAAATATTGTCGCTCAAGTCGAAGCCGCTATCAACCGCATGATCGAGATGGCAAAGGAGAAAGGAAATTACCAACCCGGTGATCGGGTCATTGTGGTCGCCAATCACCCTGAATTCCGTCACAACATCTCATCGGTGATCAGTTCTAGAGAGTCCAACGCCCGGGTGTTTATGGATCACGTGGAAAGAATATTGTCGTCTAACGAACAAATAGACATTCGTAGTGTACACTGGAACGTGAAAATAATCAACATCCCTCGCGGACAATCGAACCATAGCCGAAAAGTACTGAATCTGGCCAGTGATTTACGTACAAAACGGTGTATAGTTCGAATAAGAAACGATGACGACAACCTGTGCGGCGCACGAGTGGTGGTGACAGCGCTGACTTTCCACGTGGACACCATTATGGATCGGCAACTTTCGCAAATTGACAAAAAATGTGTTCGCATGGGCAGGCATTTACAGACCGAACTTGCAATCGAACTGTGTAACAGACTAGGCGGTGTTGAAGAATTCACCCTCGAGGAATTCACTAGCGTTGAAAGACTGTTGGATGTACAAATCAAGATAGTGTGTGTTGAAAAAATGAACAGTATTATATACGAAGGTCCGCCGGCGGACATCGTACTGTATTTGTATAAAAACGGAAACCACTTTGACGTGATTAGCAACATGCGAGCGTTCCTCGGGTCGAGTTACTATTGTAACAAATGCGACACACAGTACAACAACAAAAACCGAACCCACCGTTGTAAAGCCACCAAAGTCTGCAGCATGTGCTTGGGACAGGCTCACGAGCAACGTTTGCCTGTGGTGAAATGTGACCGCTGCAACAGATACTGCTACAACCAAGACTGTCTCGTCGAACACCAACGGCCGGACGGTGGCGTCTGTGACACCGTGTACAAATGCACCACTTGCAATCGGATCGTAAAACGTGACGAGCCACACGACTGTAGACGCTATCACTGTTCCAACTGTAAAAAGTTCGTCGAATTGGGCAAGCACCAGTGCTACATGAGTGTGCAGACACAGAAAGGAGGACGATGTAGCTGCCAGGATTGTGGTTGTCGAGTAGGTGACGATGAACGCTGCAAGAAACACCGTTGTTCGTACACCGAGAAGTATTTGTTCTTTGATTACGAAGCCGTTCAAGAGACTGGTGTACACGTTCCAAACTACGTTTACGTGCAAGATTTCGATGGTCGTTCATGGGAGTTTTCCGACAACGATACCTTCTGCAAGTGGCTGCTCTCTAAGAAACACACAGGATACACATGTATCGCACACAATGCGAAAGGCTACGACAGCCACTTCATCTTGCGCTACTGCGTTGAGAACACCGTCAAACCATATACCATATACACGGGCATGAAACTCACCCTGTTGGAGATACGTGAGCTGCGATTGAAAATCATTGATAGCATGAACTTTGTCGCCTCACCGCTGTCTGCGTTTCCAAAGACTTTCGGTCTGCACGAACTGAAGAAAGGATTCTTCCCGCACTACTTCAACACTGCGGCCAATCAGTCCTACGTCGGAGAGGTGCCTGACATCGAATACTATTCACCCGAAACCATGCAACCCAAAACGAGGGACGAGTTCTTGAAATGGCACGCCGAGAAGCGGGCCGAGAACTACGAGTTCCACTTTCGCCGAGAACTTGAAGAGTATTGCAAGTCGGATGTGGACATATTGCGTCGAGGGTGCTTGGAGTTGAGAAAACAGTTTCTGGAAATTGCAAACATCGATCCGTTCAAGTATCTGACTACCGCCAGCGTGTGTATGGCCATCTACAGATCCAAGTACCTGGAACCAGACACGTTGGCCGTTGTGAAGACAGGCACAAAGGAACCGTGCTACAGCAAAGAGTCAATTGCCTGGCTGGCAACGATCATCGACGGCGGAGAGAGTGTAGCGCACGCCATGAACGGTGGTGAGGCCACAATCTGCGGTGCTAAAGTGGACGGCTACTGTGCCGAGACAAAGACGGTTTATCAGTTCCACGGTTGTTTCTGGCACGGGTGCATACGGTGTTACGAACCCAGTAGGATCAACGCAAAGAACCGTCACACTATGGGCGATCTGTACAACAGGACTGTCGAACGAACAAAACAGCTACAAGCGGCTGGCTACCGAGTAGTCGAGATGTGGGAGTGTCTTTGGTTGCCCGCGTACCGAAGGATGCGTGAGAGACCTCACGTAGTGGACGAGTCCCTACATCCGAGGGATGCCTTCTACGGTGGACGGACCAACGCGTGCAAGCTGCGAGTCACCGGTCGCAAAATGCACTACATCGATGTGGTCAGCCTGTATCCGACAGTCATGTACTACGACCACTACCCGATCGGACATCCGCAGAAGATCGTCAGACCGGTCGGCTACAACACGGATTGGTTCGGACTGGTGAAGTGCGAAGTGCTCCCTCCCCGACGACTCTACCATCCGGTGTTGCCTACCAGGTGTGGCGGGAAGCTCATGTTCACACTGTGTCGATTGTGTCCAGCCGAGAAGTGCACTCACTGTAAACACGAACAAGCGGAACGGGCCCTGACCGGCACATGGACCACTATCGAGATGAACAAGGCTCTACATCGTGGCTACAAAATCCTTCGAGTTTACGAAGTGTGGCACTTCGAGAAAACGTCGAACCGACTGTTCAACGGGTACGTCCGTGATTTCATGAAAATCAAACTGGAGACGTCACCATGGCAGAAGGACTACGCCGAATTGCAAGACTACGTGCGCACTGTCTACGATAGTGTCGGTATCCAACTGTCCGAAGACCCGAACGAGATCCACGACAATCCCGGCAAGCAAACTGTAGCCAAGATATGCCTAAACAGTCTGTGGGGCAAGTTCGGTCAACGACAGAATCAGAAGCAGACCGAATTCGTCACGGAGGCGAAGACGTTTTACAAGATCCTTTTGGACGAGCGGCTAGAAAAGACGAACATCGTCTTCATCAACGAAAACATAGTACAGATGACGTACAACTACAAGGAACATTTCGTGAACGCTCCGAACAACATCAACGTTTTCGTAGCAGCGTTTACCACAGCACATGCCCGGCTAAGACTGTACGACATGATGGAGCGGTTGGGCGAGAGTGTGGTGTACTACGATACAGATTCAGTCGTATACATCGACGACGGTGCCAACACAGTTCCCACCGGCAGTATGCTGGGCGAGTGGAGCGACGAGTTGGGCAGTGATGACAACATAGACGAATGGATCAGTACGGGTCCCAAGAGCTACGCCTTCGAGACGGCCAAGAAGAATGGCAGGTGCAAAATAAAAGGATTCACACTGAACTATAAGAATTCACAACGTCTGAACATTGCGACAATGAAAAGTCTGGTCGAAGGTGAAATCGCCGGGACTCGAATAGTGTACAACCAGATTCGACACGACAACGTTACCAAGACGTTGGTCAACAAGACGGTGAAAAAAATGTTCAGGATGGACTACGACAAACGAATGATAGTGGAACAAGATGCGGACGATGCTTGTAGTGGTGGTGACGATGGCGATCAACAGGACGTGGTTGACACCTTGCCGTGGGGCTACTAGAGTGTTCATCCAGTCATAGCAAAAAAATAAAAAAAAAATTATTTTTTGTTCAACGTTACTATGTGGCGTTTTTTTGTATTATTGTTCAGTATCTTGTACCAAAATACTTTTTAGATATATTGGAAATAAATTATTTTCTTGCATTCTTTGTTTTTTTTACTGCTTACACTTAGAAAATACACCCACCAGTCCCTTTAGAGCGTTTTGATAGTGTTTCTAGTAATGTCGTAGGAGAAATGACATTCAGACACCACGATCACGTACGCGGTTGTACCGTTGTTGGCCGCAGGCGAGGTGATGGAGTTCACAAAGTCCAGTTCCACTTGGATGTCGCTCCTGGATCTGTCCGTGTTGATCGGATGCAAGTGGGTGTCGATCACCATCAACGGATATACCGTGATGAAATCCTCAGGACTCAACAACGCGTCGGTATCGCCGAAGTTGACGATCCTGTATCGTAGGAACTGATCGTAGAGTACACGCCATCTGCCGTCCGCGTAGTTCATGTTCTGCATCTCTTGTGGATAGCGTTCACCGTTGATTTTCACGCCCACGTTTTTCACATTACACATGTCGAATTGGGACGGGATCTTTTTCTGGTCGTTCCAACGATTCGTCTGTAGACAGATCACGACGAACTTGGGATTGTACACGTTCCTGTAGACGTTGGTGATGTCGAAATTGAACGACGCACCGAACACACCTTTCTTTTCGATACACTGCCACTGGTAGTAGTTGTAGATCAACGCGTCTCTGTCACTCAACTGTTTCAGACCGTCTATCAGTTGGATCTTGCTGGTGGCCGTGTACTCGACCAACGGCACTTTCAGTGTGAACGACTTTATCAATATCTTTCCTTCGTCGGGCTCTGTAGCTCCAACCGTCGCTGCTTTCCACTTGAACAACGCATCGTTGTCTTCGGCACGCGTGAACACAATCTCAAATCCGCCCTTGTACATGGGATAACGCAGGTGGTCAAAGAACCCGAGCCCCAGGTGGCTGAGCGTACCGAGTGCTTCGAACGTGCCAACACTCTCGTACTTGGACGCGAACCCGTTGTTGGTGAGTGACGGCTTTGACGACTCATTGTAGTTGAGCACACTCTTCACGGTGCTCGTGATCCCCGGCAGGTCCACACTGTCAATAGTCGTGTTGTGCTTTTTCAGCTCGATGCGTGAAAACAGGAACTACGCATAGTTGTCGATCAATTTTATGGTGTCGCCTGCCGCGAACTTGGTCCCGTCCGATTTTTTCACAACCTCACCGCAGATGTGATACATGATACGTGAATCGTAAAACGTATCGCCGTGGTCCAGCTTGAACACCGTGTAATTATTGACCGCGTTGAGGTTGAGCTCCGATACGGGCATGACTGTTCGGTACTCACTCCTAATCACGCCGCTGGCAAACTCGTTGTACACAGTATCCATAGTAGTGGCAGAAGTAGTAGTCATACAACTGGTCTCTACACTTATGTTAATGCAAAAAATATATTTAGGTTTTTTTTTAAATTATACTCTCACTAATACTCAGCAACGGTTTCTGGATCGTAGCTGGGGATCATGTACTTGCGGTGGCGTCGTAGAAATTCCTCGGACACGTGTTGGTACCGCTGTACGTACTCCCAGTCCACCCGATCCGCGTAGTCATGAATGAATGACTCGGACAGTCGTTGGTACTTGCACACTAGGAACCAGCAATCGTGAAAGTTGGGAACCATCTCACGAAGGAAAGATTCCGGGTACTGTGATTTTCTCAACACGCTGGCCCAGACCACGCGGTGTTGGTAGATTCGCAACATCTCTTGGGAAAATGCGTAGTTCTCGGACAGCAGCGGAAAGTCCATCCGCGTGTCGAACCTCATGATGAACGCGTCGGTCATCACACCGTCAGGCACTTTGGGTTCACGAGACAGGATTTGCCAAACGTTTCTCTCCATAGCGTCGTTCGTCAAAGAACACTCAACCACTCTACTTATATAGTACACAACCAGAAGTGCCCAGACCCATACCGAGTTTGCGTTTCAGCCACATAGCACCAGTGGTGGCCAAGCCGACCGCTCGTTCGTTCAGTCCAGCGTCGTGTGAAGTGACACGGTCCCAGGCGGCCTTCTGTAACACCTTGTCCGCCACCCAACGGTCTTCGGTATTCTTGTGATCTCTGTACCAGATGTCGTGTTGTTTGCACGCCTCGTCCAAAGGGTTGATTCCCTTGTCACCACGTGCTAGACGCATGTCCAACTTGGTCCCGGGTCCGCAGTAGTTGTACGTGTCCAGATTCCAATTGCTCGGGGCGTGCAGTTCGAATGGTAGCTTGTTGATCATGTCGTTCAACAGACCCGACCCCTCTATCACGTGTTGTGGCAGCGCGGACAGACAGCGCAGCAGGTACTTGAGCCCGTTAGGTTGTTGGACGAGTTCTTCCATACGGTCATGTATGAATTTGACGACCGAGAATTTTTCATTTGTAAAACTCCGGTTGCCTGCTGTCTCCTGGGCGTAGATGAAATTCAGACGGTTAATCAGTTCGTTCAGATTGTTGATGTATCCGTACTCGATCGGTCAATCGTTGTATTCTCTGAGTCCGGACCCGATCATGGGTACATCTTCCATAGGGGCATCATCATTCTCGCCGGCCACAGATAATACTGCCGGTGCTTCCAGCTCAGCCGCCTTACTCTTGATCTCCTCTTCCCATATCGGACGAATAAGTTTTTTCCACTTCTGGCCCTGACTAGCTTTCGGGCGCTTCGATTTTGGGTCGTTCTTTTGATGCAACGAATTTGTAGCGAGCAACATGTCTTTGTACATTCTCCAGTCTTCACCGGTGTACTTGTCCTCGGTAACGAAACCTTTGCTAGTCAACAGGCGCCAAAGACCTTCGGTCCCTCTGTATCGCTTTCCCTTTACCAGTATATTGTCGTAATCGAACGTAATCGCAGCGGAACCTATTTTCAACTGTTCCGTCTCGTCGTCATAGTAAATGCCAAACTGGCTGTCGTTCGCTTTTGGCAAGTACCGGGTGCCTATCGCACCTAAATTAACAACCCGCGAGTCCAACAACTGTCTCATGGACTTGTTCAGTATGCTGGAGGAGGCGGGTGCGTCTTCTACTTCCTTCTTGTCTTCATCACCATCATCATCATCATAGTCATTATCATGATCGTTGTTAGCTCCTATATACCCTACACGCTCAGGTGTACTGGAAACTGATGGAGTGAACCGACGCCCACCACGTTGATCGACCCATTTCATGATTTGGTTGTACCTCTGTTTGCGTAGCCACTCTTTGGCTTTCAACTCGGCCTCGGCGTCCTGTTCTTTTTTCTGCCTGATAGCCTTCGTTATGGCCTCGTACTTTTTCTCACGTTCCTGTTGTTCGGATAACTCGGCGGCATGCACCTCAGCGAATTGATTCTGCAGCCTGGTATTCAGACTGTCTAACAGTTTGGCTTTCGATACACTCACAGTTAACAGTTGTTGCTGTTGAGGTGAGTGGAATGGTGGTGGTGGTGGTGGTGGTGGTGGTGGTTGTGGCTGTAGTGGTTTTGACGGTAGGACAGATAATGGTGGTGAGGCCTTCAGAATCTTAAACGGGGGTTCGACACTTGGTGGAAATACCGGGTTGTCAGCGGCCGTTCGAGCTTGCTCCTTGCGTTCTTCCAACTCGGCCGATCTGAATTTACTGATCAACTTCCTCTCGTCGCATCGAGGCGCTTAGCTTCTTTCACATCCATCACGTACTAGTGATTACTTATACATACATATATGCACACCACCGAGCAACACACAGACACACACTCATCGAAATAACGTTGGGCGATGTAAAAACACATCACTTTAAAGTCAACATGGAAATAACGTTATTTGATGTTCACGTGAAATAACGTTGTTGTTGTCGTTATTTGAAATGTCGTTAAGCGAAGTTCGGTCCGAATATCGTTTTTCGAGGTAACGTTTGAAATATCGTTTTTCGAGTTAACGTTTGAAATATCGTTTTTCAACATGCACTTGTACTTGCCGTCGTGTGCCTTCCTCGTCATGTCCACAGTGATGAATCCGTGAGGTTTGCTCCAGCAGTGCTTGCACCTAGTCTCGAACTCGTCGTACGTCATGTCGGATCCAACAAAGTCCTCGTATATCCTTCGGGTGTAGTGTTTGTTCTGACTGAACACGCAGAGTAGATTCACGTTGTTACGTATGACCTGCATGTCGACGTGACCATAGCTCTGACTCAAGTACACGCAAGACAAGAGTTTGTGACGTCCACGTATGAAGTAGTCTTTGATCTTTGTTTGCTCTTCTAGCAGACAATCGTCGAACACAACCAACGAGTTGGACTTACACTCGTCCAGCGGAATCAAATCCGCACAGTTGGAATAGAACTGACTGACTTTATAGCCTAACGCCTTTTCCACGCGCTCGTAGTGTTTTCGTAGTTCAGCGTAGGCCGCTTGCTCGATGGAACGACTGAACACGTACAAGTGTTTGAACTTCACACCACGTTTGTTGTAAATCAGATTCAACAACAAGTTTGTTTTACCACAGCCGGACGAACCAACGATCAGGCACATCAACGGATGCGGTAGAAGGCGGTCCTTACTATCGCCATCCGTATCACTCTTACAGTACACGGTAATTTCCATAGTGCGGTGTGTGCGTGTGTACTTACCAAAGTCACAGTACAGTCTTTTGCAGTTCTCTCTCGTAAAACGAACCCAATATCTCTTCACCATCAGAGTCCGTGATTCTGTTGCATTTGGTGCAGTAAGTTTCCATCGTGTGTGTGCGTGACTTACTATAAGTACATGTGTGAGAGTAAACACGATGAGTGAACTGCACAGACACAAGATCCGTCTGTCCGACGGACAGAAGCGAAAAATGAAGACCGCCTACAAGAAACGTAGAACAGTGGTGGTCGGTCTTACGTACGACAACATCAGTGGTGGTGGCGATCACATACTGCTCACCGAGCCGCAACACAGAGCCGTGAACAAAGCCGTCAAAAACAAGACCGGTCTTCGGTTGGCGCTCAGCTACGATCAGTTGATGAAAAACAAAGAAGGTGGTCTGTTGAAGGAAATGGTTAATTTCATTGAAGACGATGTTCCCGGCGGCAAGCAGTTCATCTCACCTTTGGTTAGGAAAAATATCGCGCCATTGCTTCGAGAGAAGTTCATACCTTGGTTGAAGGATCTACTCGACAACGAGTTGGACGCGATAATCACCAAAGACCCCGAGGGCAGTGGTCTCAAACGGTGCATCAATCTGAAGTTGGACTCGTTGTTGTTGAAAAAAAAATAGAGCCGCTCTCACTGGGTGAACTCGAACGGTACGCCAAAGATGTACTGAAAGTTAAGAATTTTTGGGGTGTATTCGTACGACAGCTATTGCCGACCACGTCGAATCATACGGAATGCGGAATCCTCAACTTGGGAGATGTCGAATCCGACGGCACACACTGGACGTGCTACATCAAAATAGGCGACAGGAACAAGTTCTATTTCGACTCGTACGGAGACGCGCGTCCACCGATCGAGTTGGTGCGGTATTTAAAAGGTGGTGAAGGTCTGGTCTACAACGACTGTAGGATCCAGAGTTTCGAAGATCCGCCGATTTGTGGCCATTTGTGTTTAGACGTTTTGAGGCGGTATTCTTTACAGAGCGAAGTTGATTTGGATTGGAATACTATCGTGAACGATCTAAGAGACGACAAATATGGTTGGATGTCTTGGTTCGTCGAGCAATAGTTTTCTAATCAACAGATTCGACACCCGTCACCCTAGCGTTACACTGAACGATCGAGGGTAATATAATAAGTGAGAGTGAGAGTAAACGTGTCCGACTACGTTTTAAACAACATGGCCAGCTTCGTACAACGGTTTAACGAAGCCACACTACAGTTCTCTAAAACCGTGAAACTCGATCGGTTGGACGGAAATACGTTCTACCCTGTGAAACGCATGAGAATCGTACAAACCAAATACGGTGAGATTCCGGTGGCCACACTATTGGACCGATCGCTAGCTGACAATGACTGTGAGGAGATCGACGTGTTCCTGCCAAAACGCTACGCAGAAGTATTCGATCCTAAAGAACCCATCCCCGAAACGCTACAACTGTCGAGAGGAGAGAAAATAGGCACTACGTACAACATCCAGTTGTGCACTGTATAGACTATATTTAAAAAAACTTCATTTTTTGTTCAGATTATAAGACAAGTAGGAGTTAATACCGTCAGCATGTACAGTCATAAGTTCTGTATTAATCGTTTCGGAGAGTGTGGGACCGGCGGATCGAAGCAAGACGCGTTGCGATCTGAGTTCTCACAGTTTCAAACTAAAACCGATAAACGGCTCAACGCGTTGGAAACGAAATTGTACAATAAAATCGAAGAGTACGATAGGGATTTGACTGATCTCATACGCATAACGGGTACTCTGTTTCTAGAACACCAGAAACAAACGACCAAATAATATAAGCGTGTGTAGTTGACCACCAAGCGATATAATACAATGCCTTTGTTGAAACTATTCGGGCGGGGTCCGGTGATCACACTTCACCTGGAACACCCGATCCACTTGGATGATGCTAGTGATTACCGTTTGGCTCTATGCGGATTCTATTCGGACAACAACATCCTGAACTTACCGAGAACTGCTAACTGCTAACGTGCATTCAATACCACTGTACTTGTATAGGAGGGTAGGTGGGTCAATACCACTGTACTTGTATAGGAGGGTGGGTGGGTCAATACCTCTGTACGTGTATGGGAGGGTGGGTGGGTCAGTACCACTGTACTTGTATAGGAGGGCGGGTGGATCAATACCTCTGTATGTGTATGGGAGGGCGGGTGGGTCAATACCACTGTACGTGTATGGGCGGGCGGGTGGGTCAATACCACTGTATTTAATGGGTGGGCGGGTGGGTCAATACCACTGTACGTTAATGGGTGAGCGGGTCAATACCACTGTACGTGTATGGGTGGGTGGGTCGGTCAACACCTCTGTACATGTATGGGTGGGCGGGTGGGACAACACCACGGTACGTGTATGTGTGGGCGGGTGGGTCAATACCACGGTACGTGTATGTGTGGGCGGGTGGGTCAGTACCATGGTACGTGTATGGGTGGGCGGGTGGGTCAGTACCACAGTACGTGTATGGGTGGGCGGGTGGGTCAGTACCACAGTACGTGTATGGGTGGGCGGGTGGGTCAATACCACAGTACGTGTATGGGTGGGCGGGTCGATTAGTAACACAGTAAGCTTTCTACTTTCTAAGATTACGTTCTGTTAGGATATGGCTAGGTTGGGAAAACTGAGGAAAAATTGAGACATTAATTTTTTTCGTAAATATACTGATATGGGTACTCGAATTGTGCAGAATTTTCCCCTGATCACAAATATGTGTTCAGGATTGGATTACATCACATCCAGCACGAACGGCCGCTGACAGCCCGAACGATGATTCTGTCAGGACACTAACACTGGAGCAGGAACATTACACCTTGGAATCTCTGGAAAAAACGTGTAGACGTTTCATCGATTCGTTAGGTGTGGCGGACATAGATTCTGGCAAATTCATCATCTCGAAAGCGAAGCACGGAACAGTCGTGTCTATTGTATCACCGTTGAAATTCGCTTTGGACACCACGGTTAGAAGACTCTTGGGCTTTGAACAACAACCAGAATCGGCCACAGACGGCACCACCAATAACCGGAAAGAAGCTGATTCCGAGGAAGGTGAATTGTTATATTTCGAGGCCGATCGAACCGCGATTGGGTCGAATCCACCGAATCTACGAGCTGTGGACGCTATAGAAATCCAATGCAACCTAGTGGAGAACAGCTACAGCAATCACGACTTACACACGCACAAACACCAGGAACATCGCATTTTATATACGTTCTTCCCGGCCGTGCCACGTGGTTACAAGATATCGGAATGCCCGCGTGAGCGATATTACGCTCCAATAGACGGCCAACTGAAGGTAATTCAAGTGATCACCGTAACAATCGTAGATCAGGACAACCGTCCAATAGTGAACCCGTCGACTAACAACATCGTGTATTTGGATCTGATGAAAATAAAATAATGGTCGCCCTCCAACTACCAACCTCCTCGTGACGTCATCGCACACGTATAATTTACCGATGAACAAAACAGCTGGCTGAAAAAAACATAACGACGGACACTGAAAGTCACCTCGCCCATCATGACATCATCAAAAAAAAGCGCGCACAAAAAAAAACCGAAGAAGAAGAAACAACGACATCTGGCGGCAGAAGTCACCTCGCCCATCGTGACGTCATCAAAAAAAGCGCGCACAAAAAAAACGAAGAAGAAGAACAACGAAAAAACACATGGCGAAGAAGAAGAACTCACAAAAAAAGTCACGTTATCCAAGATGGCCGCTCGCCCAAAGATGGCGGCTCGCCCTCGCCCTTTTGTTCCATATCCCCCCCATACCTGCTGTGGATGTTGCTGGATATCTGAGACATAATGCTTCTTCCAAGTCACTGATCAAGAGAGGTGTGCCCCAGGGGTCTGTTTTAGGTCGTACCCTGTTTCTCCTCTTCATAAATAATCTTCCCAATAGTGTCAAACCCACCAACATTTGTCTCTTTGCTGATGATACGTCACTCACAATTTCTACGCCCTGTATTGAATCATTGGAGCAGATGGTCTTTTATGAGTCAAACAGTCTCTTGCAGTGGTGTCAAAATAATAATCTAATTTTAAATGCCAATAAAACTAAACTTTTAAACTTCCGTTTATCTAATAGGGCATCTGCAGTAAACAGTAGTGGGATATGTGTCCTTATAGAAGACACAATTGTGAACTCTTCCCAGGATGTGAAATTCCTTGGCCTTACTCTTGATGACAATTTAAACTACAATAAACATATTGAAGGAGTGGCTAATAAAGTCTCAATCGGAGTCTTCATCCTACGGACACTGAAAACAGTAGTGAGCAACAAGGTTCTCGTTTCAGCTTACTATGGCATAATTTACCCCTATCTTTCATATGCAGTACCGGTTTGGGGAAGTGAAAGCCAAAGGACCACTTTTTTGTTCCGCTTACAAAAGAAGGCTATAAGGGTCATCTTCTCCCTCCCCAGAAACAAATCATGCAGAGAAATATTTAGAACCAGCAAAATTTTAACATTCCCTTCCATTTATATCTTGGAGACATTACTGTTTGTTAAGAACAATGTTACAATGTTTAGTTTTCCTTCCAGTAACATTTATCAATTCCACAATAACAATCGTATTCCCATTCCTAAACATTCAACTTCATTTTTTCAAAAAACAATTCCTTTATAATGATGTAAAACTTTAAAATAGTCTCCCATTATCTTTAAAGATCGAGCAGGATCACCGTTCTTTTAAGAGGGGGGTTAAAACAATGCTCTTGGAGGAAGTAGTCTACAGCGTCCGGGAGTTTCTGGCTGGTAGTCGCTAATAAATTCCTGAGTAATGTTTTAGTTAATAATATATATTAAATTATTGTATTGACTTAGCTAATGCAAATGTATTGTTGATTTGGCCAATTAAACAAGTTTGAAGTTTGATATCCTATTTTGTCAAAGAGATAGGCAAACGCATTGTTTACAAATTGTGTTTTACTTGGTTTCCCTCCACCATTTTCCAGCAATAGCTTCCCCTATACATATAAATAGCTTAAATACGGCATAACACAGATATCCTGCTGCTGGATGGGAATCCGTATTTCAACGGCATTGTTTAGCGTCATCGAGACATACGGCGGGTGGGTATGCCAATCCATGTGTGTGATATTATCATCTAACGGTGCACTTTAAGGCAAACTTGAGACATCCATTATACAAGCACTTGATAACCGAGAGAGCGTAAAAATATCTTGTTTCTATTCATTTTGTTTTATTAGCCTCCAGAACTGTTATATTATAGTATTTCTGGTTAAATTACCTTTTTCCTGTCAACAGTTCTTCAAACACAATCTGCTATGTACATTTAGAAGCATAAAGCTTCATCATCAGGCTTTCAAAAACGTCACTATTTACATTAAAACACTAAAAACACTAAGAACATTAAAAACATTTAAGCATATTAAAATAACACATTTGCCGGCCAGCGATAGACATAAAATGATGACCAATGAGCAGGCAATGAACTCAAACATGTTACCCTACTCCCACCTGTTGACCTTGGACTTTAATTATATTCATTTTCTTCCTTTGTGACTGCAAGTTGTTTATTTGGTTGAACAGTACGTTGGACTTGTATTTTAATTTGTCATTCAAAATATTACTTGGATTAGATTTGAAAGCATTGTAAATATGGAGTTCTTCTATTGTATTGATAAAATGTGATTTGTTGCATTTATATAAAATTTCTAAATTGTTTTCTAAACTATCAATATTATGTCTATTGGAAATTAAATGTTCAGCAACTTTTGATTTCTGACTTGTTGATTGTTTCAAAAGATGTTCAGAGAAACGTTTTTTAAAAGAACGACCTGTTTGGCCAATTTAAAACTTTGGACAATCAGAACAGTTTATCTTATGATTACCTGTATTTTTGTTATTGTTGTGTTTTTGGATGTTCAGATGTTTATTAAGTTTATTAGAGGTCTTATATGACACATTGATATTTTGTTTCTTTAATTCTTTTGACAATGTATGGTGTAGATAATGGCCATATTCGTATGATACAAATTTGTTTATCTGTATTAGGAATCTTTGGGTGTGAATTTCTGTTCTTCTTTTTTGTAACTATTTTTTCTATTATTTCACTATTGTATCCATTGACTATGGCGATGTATTTGATGGTGGCTAGTTCGGTTTCGTAATCTTCTTTATCCATAGGTATGGATAGAAGTCTGTGGAATATACTATTATAGGCTGCCATTTTATGAATCATTGGGTGGTAAGAGGTTGCATGGATGGTATGGTTAGTGGTGGTAGGTTTGCGGTATACAGTAAATTTAATGTTGTTATTTTATTTTTTGAGTATTAGGTCTATATAAGTTAAGCTATTATCCTTTTCTGTTTCCAATGTGAATTGTAGGTCAGGTGAAATACTATTGAGATATTTCTTCAATGGTTCTAATTGTCTTGTGTTTCCTTTATAAAAAACTATAGTATCATTGACATATCGTTTATAAAATAAGATATTCTTTTTGTGGTTGTTGGTTGACGAGAAAATATAATCATTTTCAATGTGGTTCAAATATATTTCTGATAAAATGCTGGATAATGGTGATCCCATTGTTAGGCCTTGTTTTTGGATGTAGTATTTATCATTAAACTGAAAATAGTTTTGTTTCTGGATAATTTCTAGTAAGCTTATTAACTCATCTATAAAATCGTTGCTTAGTTTTGAATATGTAGACAAATTATGTTTTACAAAATTGATAGTTATATCTACTGGTACATTTATGAATAAATTTACAATATCAAATGATGCCATTGTATATTGTATGTTGAAATTTGAGTTTTATAACGTGTTAACAAGTTCTAGGCTATTTTTAATACTGTAATTATTTTCCATGTGTATGTGCTCTCTTAATAATCTGTCAAGTCCTTTTGCAACTTTATAGGAAGGTGCTGACGTAAAATTGACTAAAGGTCGTATGGGTGTGCATTCTTTATGTGCTTTAGGCAATCCTTTCATCGTTGGTGCATCTGGGTCTATCATTTTTAGATGTTTTATTTTATTTATTTTTTTTTTGAATAAATGGTTTTTTTTTATTTAGATTTGTAAGTAAATCTTTATTAAATTTATTTGTAGGGTCGTTCTTAATAAGTTCTATATTATTTTTACTAATAAATTCCTCTACTTTGGTATTATAATCATCTATGTTCATGACAACAATTGATTGTCCTTTACCGGCTTTTGTGAAATTACAATTATTGTCAATTAGTTTTTCCTTTTTATTTAATAATGTGGTTCTATCATTCTTAATAGTATTGATATTTTTTTAACTTGTTAGTTTTTTGTAATGAATTGATTTTGTTATCAATCACATGTCTTACATAAGTTTTTGTTTGGTCATCTTTTAATACGTTTATTGCTGTTTCGGATTGTAATATTTTGTTAGAGATTTGTTTTTTCCATGTATTATGTGGAAGGTTGTGTTTCAAACCTTTGTTTAGAATTTCTATTTCTGTTTCTGTAAATGTAATGTTTGCCTTGTTTATTTTTCTTGGGTAAAACAAGTGGTTGCATTGAATTTTATTTAGAGGTTTTTGTAGATTTTTCAGTAGTTTAAATATTTTATCGTTTTGAATTTTGGCCTTCTTTGATAAGTTTTTATTTACTAGATTGTTTATAATTGTAACAGTTTGTTCCACTTGAGAAGGATGAATTGTATTACTTATTTCAATATGTTTTCTATATAAAAAATTATTTAACATATTCTTCTTTATGTATAAGAATTTTATTTCATTTTTAATCCATATTTTTTCTGCTGTTGATTTTGTTTTCCTTGCTACAAATGATTTATTTCTTATTTTTATTTGTACATAGTTTGGGATAATGTTCAAATTCAAACATGTTTTATTGAATTTAATGTTGAGGTTAGTATTCAAAATTCTTTGTTTGACGTTTTTGTATCCATAGGCTACTTTGGCTTGACTAGCTGACAATTTATTCATTTTGTTTTATTAGCCTCCAGAACTGTTATATTATAGAAATAATACTAGTTAAATTACCTTTTTCCTGTCAACAGTTCTTCAAACACAATCTGCTATGTACATTTCGAAGCATAAAGCTTCATCATCAGGCTTTCAAAAACGTCAATATTTACATTAAAACACTAAGAACATTAAAAACATTTGAACATATTAAAATAACACATTTGCCGCCCGGCAATAGACACCAACTGATGACCAATGAGCAGGTAATGAACTCAAACATGTTACCCTACTCCCACCTGTTGACCTTGGACTTTAATTATATTCATTTTCTTCCTTTGTGACTGCAAGTTGTTTATTTGGTTGAACAGTACGTTGGACTTGTATTTTAATTTGTCATTCAAAATATTACTTGGATTAGATTTGAAAGCATTGTAAATATGGAGTTCTTCTATTGTATTCATAAAATGTGATTTCTTACATTTAGATAAAATTTCTAAATTGTTTTCTAAACTGTCAATATTATGTCTATTGGAAATTAAATGTTCAGCAACTTTTTATTTCTGAATTGTTGATTGTTTCGGAAGATGTTCAGAGAAACGTTTTTTAAAAGAACGACCTGTTTGGCCATTGTAAAACTTTGGACAATCAGAACAGTTTATCTTATAAATAGCTTTATTTTTGTTCTTGTTGTGTTTTTGGATGTTTATATGTTTATTAAGTTTATTAGAGGTCTTATAATTATGACACATTGATATTTTGTTTCTTTAATTCTTTTGACAATGTATGGTGTAGACAATGGTCATATTCGTATGATAAAAATTTGTTTATCTATATTAGGAATCTATGTGTGTGAATTATTTCTGTTCTTCTATTTAGTAACTATTTTTTCTATTATTCCACTATTGTATCCATTGGCTATGGCAATGTATTTGATGGTGGCTAGTTCGGATTCGTAATCTTCTTTCTCCATAGGTATGGATAGAAGTCTGTGGACCATACTACTATAGGCTGCCATTTTATGAATCATTGGGTGGTAAGAGGTTGCATGGATGGTATGGTCAGTAGTGGTAGGTTTGCGGTATACAGTAAATTTAATGTTGTTATTATTTTTGAGTATTAGGTCTATATAAGTTAAGCTATTATCCTTAACTTATATAGACCTAAAACTCAAAAAAGAAAATAACAACAATACATTTACTGTATACCGCAAACCTACCACCACTGACCATACCATCCATGCAACCTCTTACCAGGGTTTATAAGAGAATTTGTTCTGATTGTCCAAAGTTTTACGTTAGCCAAACAGGTCGTTCTTTTAAAAAACGCGTCCCTGAATATCTTCCGAAACAATCAACAAGTCAGAAATCAAAAGTTGCTGAACATTTAATTTTCAATAGACATAATATTGACAGTTTAGAAAACAATTTAGAAATGTTATATAAATGCAACAAATCACATTTTATGAATACAATAGAAGATCTCCATATATACAATGCTTTCAAATCTGATACAAGTAATATTTTGAATGACAAATGAAAATACAAGTTCAAACGAATAAACAACTTGCAGTCACAAAGGAAGGAAATCAATATAATTAAAGTCCAAGGTCAACAAGTGGGAGTAGGGTAAGAAGTTTGAGTTCGTTACCTGCTCATTGGTCATCAGTTGGTGTCTTTCGCCGGCCGGCAAATGTGTTATTTTAATATGTTTTAATGTTTTTATGTTTTTAGTGTTTAAATGTAAATATTGACGTTTTTGAAAGCCTGATGATGAAGCTTTATGCTTCTAAATGTACATAGCAGATTGTGTTTGAAGACCTTTTGACAGGAAAAAGGTAATGTAACTAGTATTATTTCTATAATATAATAGTTCTGGAGGCTAATAAGACAAAATGAATAAATTGTCAGCTAGTCAAGCCAAAATAGCCTATGGATACAAAAACGTCAAACAAAGAATTTTGATTACTAGCCTCAACATTAAATTCAATAAAACATGTTTGAATTTGAACATTATCCCAAACTATGTACAAATAAAAATAAGAAATAAATCATTTGTAGCAAGGAAAACAAAATCAACAGCAGAAAAAATAGGGATTAAAAATGAAATAAAATTCTTATACATAAAGAAGAATATGTTAAATAATTTATTATATAGAAAACATATTGAATTAAGTAATACAATTCATCCTTCTCAAGTGGAACAAACTGTTACAATAATAAACAATCTAGTAAATAAAAACTTATCAAAGAAGGCCAAAATTCAAAACGATAAAATATCTAAACTACTGAAAAATCTACAAAAACCTCTAAATAAAATTCAATGCAACCACTTGTTTTACCCAAGAAAAATAAACAAGGCAAACATTACATTTACAGAAACAGAAATAGAAATTCTAAACAAAGGTTTGAAACACAACCTTCCACATAATACATGGAAAAAACAAATCTCTAACAAAATATTACAATCCGAAACAGCAATAAACGTATTAAAAGATGACCAAACAAAAACTTATGTAAGACATGTGATTAATAACAAAATCAATTCATTACAAAAAACTAACAAGTTAAAAAATATCAATACTATTAAGAATGATAGAACCACATTATTAAATAAAAAGGAAAAACTAATTGACAATAATTGTAATTTCACAAAAGCCGATAAACGACAATCAATTTTTGTCATGAACATAGAAGATTATAATACCAAAGTAGAGGAATTTATTAGTAAAAATAATATAGAACTTATTAAGAACGACCCTACAAATAAATTTAATAAAGATTTACTTACAATTCTAAATAAAATAAACCATTAAATTAAGAAAAATGAAATAAAACATCTGAAAATGATAGACCCAGATGCACTAACGATGAAAGGATTGCCTAAAGCACATAAAGAATGCACACCCATACGACCTTTAGTCAATTTTACGTCAGCATCTTCCTATAAAGTTGCAAAACGACTTGACAGATTATTAAGAGAGCACATACACATGGAAAATAATTAAAGTATTAAAAATAGCCTAGAACTTGTTAACACGTTACAAAACCCAAATTTCAACAAACAATATACAATGGCATCAATTGATATTGTAAATTTATTCACAAATGTACCAGTAGATATTACTATCAATTTGGTAAAACATTATTTGTCGAAATATTCAAAACTGAGCAACGATTTTATAGATGAGTTACTAAACTTACTAGAAATTATCCAGAAACAAAATTATTTTCAGTCTAATAATAAATACTACATCCAAAAACAAGGCCTAACAATGGGATCACCACTATCCAGCATTTTATCAGAAATATATTTGAACCACATTGAAAATAATTATATTTTCTCATCAACCAACAACCACAAAAAGAAATTCTTATTTTATAAACGATATGTCAATGATACTATTTTTTTTATAAGGGAAACACAAGACAATTAGAACTATAGAAGAAATATCTAAATAGATTTTTACCTGACCTACAATTCACATTGGAAACAGAAAAGGATAATAGCTTAACTTATATAGACCTAATACTCAAAAAAGAAAATAACAACATTAAATTTTCTGTATACCGCAAACCTACCACTACTGACCATACCATCCATGCAACCTCTTACCACCCAATGATTCATAAAATGGCAGTCTATAATAGTATGGTCCACAGACTTCTATCCATACCTATGGATAAAGAAGATTACGAAACCGAACTAGCCACCATCAAATACATTGCCATAGCCAATGTATACAATAGTGAAATAATAGAATCAAATAGTTACAAAAAAGAAGAACAGAAATTCACACACAAAGATTCCTAATACAGATAAACAAATTTGTATCATACGAATATGGCCATTATCTACACCATACATTGTCAAAAGAATTAAAGAAACAAAATATCAATGTGTCATATAAGACCTCTAATAAATCTAATAAACATCTAAACATACAAAAACAAAACAAGAACAAAAATACAGGTATTCATAAGATAAACTGTTCTGATTGTCCAAAGTTTTACAATGGCCAAACAGGTCGTTCTTTTAAAAAACGTTTCTCTGAACATCTTCCGAAACAATCAACAAGCCAGAAATCAAAAGTTGCTGAACATTTAATTTCCAATAGACATAATATTGACAGTTTGGAAAACAATTTAGAAATTTTATCTAAATGTAAGAAATCACAATTTATGAATACAATAGAAGAACTCCATATTTACAATGCTTTTAAATCTGAT
Source organism: Stictocephala bisonia (assembly GCA_035578905.1). Classification (NCBI taxonomy): domain Eukaryota; kingdom Metazoa; phylum Arthropoda; class Insecta; order Hemiptera; family Membracidae; genus Stictocephala; species Stictocephala bisonia. Next base: position 7,161 of record JAQJVL010003505.1, on the reverse strand, counting down.
CCAAATAATATTTTGAATGACAAATTAAAATACAAGTCCAACATACTGTTCAACCGAATAAACAACTTGCAGTCACAAAGGAAGAAAATCAATATAATTAAAGTCCAAGGTCAACAGGTAAGAGTAGGGTAACATGTTTGAGTTCGTTACCTACTTTTTGGTCATCAGTTGGTGTCTATCGCCGGCCGGCAAATGTGCAATTTTAATATGTTTAAATGTTTTTAGTGTTTTTAGTGTTTTAAGTGTTTTAATGTAAATATTGACGTTTTTAAAAGCCTGATGATGAAGCTTTATGGTTCGAAATGTACATAGCAGATTGTGTTTGAAGAACTGTTGACAGGAAAAAGGTAATTTAACCAGTATTATTTCTATAATATAACAGTTCTGGAGGCTAATAAAACAAAATGAATAAATTGTCGGCTAGTCAAGCCAAAACAGCCTATGAATACAAAAACGTCAAACAAAGAATTTTGAATATGAACCTCAACATTAAATTCAATAAAACATATTTGAATTTGAACATTATCCCAAACTATGTACAAGTAAAAATAAGAAATAAATCATTTGTTGCAAGGAAAACAAAATCAACAGCAGAAAAAATATGAATTAAAAATTAAATAAAATTCTTATACATAAAGAAGAATATGTTACATAATTTATTATATAGAAAACATATTGAATTAAGTAATACAATTCATCCTTCTCAAGTGGAACAAACTTTTACAATTATAAACAATCTAGTAAATATAAACTTATCAAAGAAGGCGAAAATTCAAAACGATAAAATATCTAAACTACTGAAAAATCTACAAAAAACTCTAAATAAAATTCAAAGCAACCACTTGTTTTACCCAAGAATAATAAACAAGTCAAACATTACATTTACTGAACCAGAAATAGAAATTCTAAACAAAGGTTTGAAACACAACTTTCCACAGAATACATGGAAAAAACAAATCTCTAACGAAATATTACAATCGTTAGGAAAGTTATACCTTAGCCGCGTCTCCAGTGTATTGTTGTTTGTCTCCAAATCCAAAAAGTACTGTGTATTTACTATCTTCAACTGCCCCTGTAGGTAAGAGGCAATAGCCTTCACTTCATAGGTACCTTCGTGTATAGTGATAACATTACCATCGCCAAAGTGGAACTTGTTGTTATCACTGTCCACATTAGGTATTGAGTTGTATGACTAAAAACTCAAGAGTGCCACCTGATAGTTGTGCTGTGGCTTGAGTTCCACTGCCGGAAAGAAGTCGGCCGAGAGTGTTGACTCCTCACCAGTGAATGTGAACGCCAAGGACATGAATTAATAATGATACCTAGTTTCCTGAATATATAAATATTTTTATTACCAAGGTAGTAAGAGATTGGCGAGACAAAGGTGACCACAATATTTCAGTATCTGTTTGAACAGATTGATACCCAGTCTTCTTGTGAGATATGAGCCTACCGCTCAGGTAACGTTGGTAGGGTGGTCTCAAATCACCATAGCTATCAAAGTAGTCCACGTGTTGTTACCATCCTTCTTGAAACAAAACACTGATTCAAGAAATTCCACGATCCACTGATCGTATCCAGATTCACTATGGTAGCCTCCCTCTTCCAAGGATGCCTCGGCAGATCATCTCACATGAAAACGCCACGAAAGTGTGGAATTCTCAAGCGTCCCGCCCACTCTGTCAGATTGACATCATACAATACCCTGTTGGGCAGTAGTACCTTTAGGATTTTTTTGCATACTGTGTGTAAGGTGTCATGTATAGACCGAGACCACCCATCCTGAAGGGTTTGAGAAACAATAATTTGCCATTACACAATGCAATCGCCTCCATAGTCTCATTATGACGCTGTAGCTCGGCCAATCTCTTTCTAGCATCCTTGGTCTCGGATATGGCCTTTGCGACACCTCCGGCGTCACCTGCTAAGCCTACGATGGCACTGAGATCTGCAAAGATGGGCAACAAAGGTAGCAAGCCTCCACCTTTTGGCAGTGGAATAACACGCTCCCTACCATCTGGCCTGATCAATCTCCCCCTCTTCATGGACGGTAGCTGAGGGATAACCCCCCCCCCCCCGTACTGCAAGGCACAGGACGGTAGCTTATGAACGTTTGCCCTCGCAGGCAGGAGTTCACTTTGTCAACAAGCTTCCAAATGAAATTAAGTGTGCCCATACGCTCAAAGCGTTTAAATATCGTCTGAAAACCAAGTTGATTATAGAAGCATTCTATAGCTCAGACGAGTTCATGGCATACACCTGGGAGACCTATAAAAATTAAACCGAGTATTCTAGCTGAGGGGGATATTTTTTCGTATGAATGTGTGAGAAAGTGAGTCTGATTTGTATGTCTGAATGGTGAAAAAATATGTGTATGAGTGGAATAAAATCTAGATATATTGGGACGATTGCAATACATTTCATGTAATGTTTCATGCAATAAATGATATTTATTTATTATTTATTTATGGCTTGAGGGCAGTGCTAGTGACAGCACGCATGCGTTTCGTCTCCACTGCTCTGGGTGACTTTACACCCATGCCTTTGATCACCAGTCGAGCACGTTTAACAAGATCATAAACGTCACGGAAAAACCTTTCCGTCCACCCTTGCCTTTCGTCACGCTGTTCGTACAGCTACCGGTACCAATTTGCTTCTAGCATTCATCGCTGTAGTGGCAAGCCAAGCAGCTACCTTTTCACTAAATGGTGTATCCTTAGCGTTGTGCCTCTCCCAAGCTTTGTCGGCCAAAATACAATCGGCAACTCTTCATGACAGAGAATCCTTGTGCTGATGATATGCAATGTCGTGGGACTTGCAGAGTTCGTCCCGAGGATTCAATCCTTTATCTCCTCTTGTAGCTTAGTGTCAGGTCAACAATAGCGATAGCCTCCAAGCAGGCTTAGTTCAAAAGGGTAAAGCCAAGGTCCGGTGCAAAAAAAAGCATGGCACATTAGTAGTGGAATTTGCCGGTGCTGGCTCACATAAATCAAATGGTTTGACAGGTGAGTTTTGTGACGTCACGGTGACGTCACAGTGACGTCATGGTGACGTAGCTTATTACGTCACAGGGATAGTATGTGGGTCAAGGTCATCGATGTAATTTTGAAAAAGGCTTCCTGGACACAACGACTGCTCTGTCCAAGAAGCCACTTTCTTTTACTTTATTTAAAATATTAAAATTTTTACAATATATACATCTTACAGACTAAACCTACAGTAACAAACTACTTAGTGCTGGCTCTGGATCTGGGTGATGTGTTCTCCTTGTCACAATCGTCTTTGTGTACATCAACCCTAAAGTCCTCTGTAGAGCTTGCAACTTCTTCACTCCCCTTCACCTGTCTCAGTACTGCATTGTACAACTCCTCCCCACACTCGTCAGCTCCAATGCAGTCTAGTAACTTAAGGAAGTCGTCTTGACGATGTAACACATCGCTGCAAATGCAATAAATAGGTCCGAAAGTCGTCTCAGGGTTTGACCACATGCAGTGAGTGAAATGCTGACCATAATGTGTAATCTTTGAGTCTATACACTTCATTCGGAATTTTGTACTTTCAATACTCTGAGCAATCTCTCCCATACGGTTCAACAGCTCCAACACAGCAGGAGTCCAAGAAGACTTTGCAAACCTTAGCTAAAGCACAACCAATTCTATATTTGTATTCATTGCTGCGTAGATTTGCGGCTAACGAGTGTTAGTGTGCGAGTGATGTGGAACAGCAACGCACCTCAATATATAAGACAAAAATGTGGAGGGAGGTATGATAAAAAGTCTAAAATCCTGTCATAGAGACTATAAATGCCTCTGCTTCAGTCTTAACTGTGCTGCTAACCTCCATTACTTGTATAGGTAAATCCTGTGGCATGATAGTCTCATTAAAATCTCTTGTATCTCGTACACTATTAGTTGTATAACTAACAATTTGGTACTGAACATTTTCCAAACTTAAGGTATCTATAGTTTGCAAGTTAAGATATACGCTCTCTTATGAAACTGAGGAAATACTAAAAGATATTAGATTAAACACCTTCATTTATACATGAAAAGTGGTAGGGGGAAGATGTGAGGAAAGGTCTTGATACGTTGTTTATAATATATGTTTTATAGGTAGTGCATGTTTATATGTGCGCTAAATTTGAACGATATCGCTCATTAAATAACGAAACTAGAGCGTTGCAAAGAAGAGTGGTGTGGTGGGGGGAAAGATAAGTCCAAAGACGTTTTCAAGGAATATTTTGTTGTATGTAGTGCGTGTGTATATGTGTACTAAATGTGAACGAAATCAGTCAGTTAATAATGAAAATAGACCGTTTAAAAAAAGTAGTGGGGGAAAAGATAAGTCTGGAGATGTTATTCACAAAATATTTTATCATAGGTAGATAGGGCATGTGTATTTGTATATGTGTATTAAATATTGAACGAAATCGGTTGAATAATAACGGAACTAGACCGTTGCATAGGAAAGTGGCGTGGTGGGGGAAAAGATAAGTCCGGAGATATTATTCACGAAATATTTTATAATAGGTAGATAGTGGAAGTGTATTTGTATACGTGTATTAAATTTGAAAGAAATTTGTTGATTAATAACGAAACTAATAAATGTTTGCAGAGCGTAAACAATACGAGTCATCCTTAACCGGTGTTATTGCAGAGTGTAAACAATACGAGCCATTATTAAAGACTAGTTCTTCCAGTGTCAACCGCGTCAAAGGACTATTTACAATATGTACAGTTAATATTGTAAATAGTCCTCTGACGTGGTTGACACCGGAAGAACTAGTTTTTAATAATGACTCCAGCCGCTTAAGCTTACGAAATTAGGAATACGAGCCATCCTTAATTAACCGCTATCTAGACATCTTGACTGGACATTCAACTCTAGTTGACATCGTGCGTTCACACGCTCCCCCAATCCTACAAGCTTGTACACAGAGAAAGCTAACATCACTTCTACATGCTCTGGCAACGGAGCAGGTCATCTTGGCTACGCAGCTTCAGCCAACCGGCCTCCGAAGATAGCCCTAGCAAGCCTCCGACTCTTCAAGCAGCTCGCCCTAGGACAGCAGCCAATCCAGAGTTGACTCAGGCATCTCTCTCCTATTACCTTTCCTTAAGTCATTTGTTTACAACACCTAACCGGCTTAAATGGCTTATCCTTGCTTACTGTCGTTCTGAGGCCCGAAAACCACCCGGCAGTAGGCAACCCTGTCTTTCCTCAACATATTGTTGCTCTGAGGCCCGAAAACCACCCAACAGTCTGTTGAAAAACCACCTTATGTTTGAATCTTCTCGAGAATACCGCTGGGAACGTGAGCACCGTTTCACCCTTCCTCAATCTTACCTTCCAAAACCCAATCGCTGCACTTTGTTGTTCTAAGACCCGCAAACAATCCGACAAAGTGCATCCCACCTGCTATCTTTCCGGCAGAGTGTTGCTCTGAGGCCTGCAAACCACCCAACACTCTGTCATATTTTGTGTGTATTTACTAATGACACATGTGTGCTCTTTCAGGACTCTTCACTCTTCCTTTATTGTTAGTAGTGCATGCTTGATCTTCCTTCCTTTACTGTTAGTTAGTTATGTAGTGCATGCTTGATTTATCTTCCTTTAGTAGCTAGTGCATAAGGCTATTTTTTATTATTACACACACACACACACACACACACACACACACACACACACACACACACACACGCACGCACGCACGCACGCACGCAAGCACGCAAGCACGCACGCACGCACGCACGCACGCACGAACGCACGCACGCACGCACGCACATACGCACGCACGCACGCGCATACGCACGCACGCACACGCACACGCACAAGCACACGCACACGCACACGCACACGCACACGCACACGCACCGCACACGCACACGCACACGCACACGCACACGCACACGCACACGCACACGCACACGCACATGCACACACGGAATAACCCAAATACCCTAATCTGACGCCTACGGTTTAATAGTACCTAATGGCATTTTTTTAAATTTATTTTTTACAGATATTTTAGAATTGATGTTTGTGCGTAGTGTAAAATGACGGTATTGGAGCAAGTCGGTTCAAAATCCAGTAATAGGATAAAAGTTGCCGTATTTGTTACTAGAACCATTTTGTTAGACTTATACGTAGTTCTACCATAGTAGATGTATTAAAGGGGGTTTTAGGAATCGTGAGTAGTGGAACTTAACGGTGTTGCAGTAGGTCTGACCAAAATCTGGTATTCGTTTAGTAGGATCATTTTGTCACATTTTAACATAGTTCTATCAAAGTTGGTATATCAAGGGAGTTCTGCAACAACATTCAAAAATTTTACTCGATATTTTTTTTAATTGTATTATGTCCCTGACCTACTTTCGTAAGTGAAGTATAGCTAAACATGTACCTTCTTAGAAGTTTGTAGGAGACCTCCTCTCTTACGAATTGTAGATATTCTCGGCTCTGGATCAGCATCACAGTCTTTAACCCAACCGGGTGATCTCTTAGAACTACGATGATTCCTTCAGTGATACAAGTCTGTATTTACGTTAAACTTTAACTTTCCTGATTGGAGAAAACTCAACAACCGATCACAGCAAAGCCGCCCGCAGGAGCGGTGAAGACTTCGAGGCCTCTGTCGAGGAGATCTCTTACGCTATAAACATCACAGTCCTTAGCCCAGTCCGGTGATCTCTTACAACAAGAATGATCTCTTCAGAGATGCAAGTTTGTATTTACGGGAGCTTAATTGTTCCTGATTGGAGCAAACTCAACAACCAATCACAGCAAAGCCCCCCTAGAATAGAGAAAAATCAGAATCGCAGCCTGCAGGAATCATTCGCTTACCAGCATCTACCACAGCATCTTCATCTACCATCTTACTATGGATCCCAGCGTGAGGAAAACGACCCTGCAACTACGTCTCGGAAGCCGTCGGCAGAAGTCCATCCTGGAGCATGCCCTAGAGTGACTTGACATAGCAAAGCTGGGAAGATGTCACAAACAGCTTTTCCCTGCTAAAGTCCTATCTGCCTCCACCGAGACTCTTTAACTCAGAGTGTGCACCTGCCTCCATCGCCTCGACACCACTGCCTTCGACTACTGCCAACCCTCTACCACTGTCAGACGTTTCAAAGCAGCCAACGCCTTCAGACTATGTTCCGA
>JAQJVL010003504.1:0-59709 GCA_035578905.1 Stictocephala bisonia | reverse complement strand
ATTTTAAGAGGGATAAAAAATTTATAAAGGGTTAATGAAATTGAACTAAGACGAAAATATCTAGAGCCATGTTCCCTATACATGGCTAATTACCCAGTTCTAATTAATAAAAAATTCCTAACATTAAAATATAGGCTATTTAATAGTATAAAACACAACTGGCAATGTAGGTGGGAAAACAGTAATGTTTAGTGTAGTAGAATCATTTACTGTAGAGAAAAATGATGTATTGTAAATAGGAAAAGTAATATACAGGTGTATTATTTATAAATTTTTATTTGTGTGAACAAATTATTTTTACATAAACAGATTCCCAAATATATTAATTGTGAAATTTCATATTCAGAACTTATTTCCCTTATTCAGCTGTTACATAAATAAGGTCAGGAGGCAAAACAGGGCATTTTTGAGCAATTTGAAGGGTAATTATTTGAAATATATTTGGCAACCCTGTTCAAAACATGCCTTTGATAGCAATTAATTAGTTTTTTCTTTAGACAGCATCACAGCAATTACTTTGAGAATCTAACACCAGACTGCAGCACAGGCCTTTGATAGCAATTAGTTTTACTTTAGACTGCATCACATGCCTTGTACAGCAATTACTTTGACAATCTAACACCAGACTGCAGACAGGCTTTTGATAGCAATTAGTTTTACTTTAGACTGCATCACATGCCTTGTACAGCAATTACTTTGACAATCTGACATCAGACTGCAGCACATGTTTTGTACAGCAATTACTTCGACCATAAAACACCATACTGGCAAGACAGGCTTTTGATAGCAATTAGTTTTACTTTAGATTGCATCACAACAATTAGTTTGAAAAATCTAACACCAGACTGCAGCACATGTTTTGTACAGCAATTACTTCGACCATATAACACCATACTGCAGACAGGCTTTTGATAGCAATTAGTTTTACTTTAGATTGCATTACAGCAATTACTTTGACAATCTGACATCAGACTGCAGCACATGTTTTGTACAGCAATTACTTCGACCATATAACACCATACTGCAGACAGGCTTTTGATAGCAATTAGTTTTACTTTAGACTGCATCACATGCCTTGTACAGCAATTACTTTGACAATCTAACATCAGACTGCAGCACAGGCCTTTGATAGCAATTAGTTTTACTTTAGACTGCATCACATGCCTTGTACAGCAATTACTTTGACAATCTGACATCAGACTGCAGCACATGTTTTGTACAGCAATTACTTCGACCATATAACACCATACTGCAGACAGGCTTTTGATAGCAATTAGTTTTACTTTAGATTGCATTACATGCCTTATACAGCAATTACTTTGACAATCTAACATCAGACTGCAGCACAGGCCTTTGATAGCAATTAGTTTTACTTTAGACTGCATCACATGCCTTGTACAGCAATTACTTTGGCAATCTAACATCAGACTGCAGCACAGGCCTTTGATAGCAATTAGTTTTACTTTAGACTGCATCACATGGTTGTACAGCAATTACTTTGACAATCTAACATCAGACTGCAGCACAGGCCTTTGATAGCAATTAGTTTTACTTTAGACTGCATCACATGCCTTGTACAGCAATTACTTTGACAATCTAACATCAGACTGCAGCACAGGCTTTTGATAGCAATTAGTTTTACTTTAGATTGCATTACATGCCTTATACAGCAATTACTTTGACAATCTAACACCATACTGAAGACAGGTCTTTGATAGCAATTAGTTTTACTTTAGATTGCATTACATGCCTTATACAGCAATTACTTTGACAATCTAACACCAGACTGAAGACAGGTCTTTGATAGCAATTAGTTTTACTTTAGACTGCATCACATGCCTTGTACAGCAATTACTTTGGCAATCTAACATCAGACTGCAGCACAGGCCTTTGATAGCAATTAGTTTTACTTTAGACTGCATCACATGGTTGTACAGCAATTACTTTGACAATCTAACATCAGACTGCAGCACAGGCCTTTGATAGCAATTAGTTTTACTTTAGACTGCATCACATGCCTTGTACAGCAATTACTTTGGCAATCTAACATCAGACTGCAGCACAGGCCTTTGATAGCAATTAGTTTTACTTTAGACTGCATCACATGGTTGTACAGCAATTACTTTGACAATCTAACATCAGACTGCATCACAGGCCTTTGATAGCAATTAGTTTTACTTTAGACTGCATCACATGCCTTGTACAGCAATTACTTTGGCAATCTAACATCAGACTGCAGCACAGGCCTTTGATAGCAATTAGTTTTACTTTAGACTGCATCACATGCCTTGTACAGCAATTACTTTGGCAATCTAACATCAGACTGCAGCACAGGCCTTTGATAGCAATTAGTTTTACTTTAGACTGCATCACATGGTTGTACAGCAATTACTTTGACAATCTAACATCAGACTGCAGCACAGGCCTTTGATAGCAATTAGTTTTACTTTAGACTGCATCACATGCCTTGTACAGCAATTACTTTGACAATCTAACATCAGACTGCAGCACAGGCCTTTGATAGCAATTAGTTTTACTTTAGACTGCATCACATGCCTTGTACAGCAATTACTTTGGCAATCTAACATCAGACTGCAGCACAGGCCTTTGATAGCAATTAGTTTTACTTTAGACTGCATCACATGGTTGTACAGCAATTACTTTGGCAATCTAACATCAGACTGCAGCACAGGCCTTTGATAGCAATTAGTTTTACTTTAGACTGCATCACATGCCTTGTACAGCAATTACTTTGGCAATCTAACATCAGACTGCAGCACAGGCCTTTGATAGCAATTAGTTTTACTTTAGACTGCATCACATGCCTTGTACAGCAATTACTTTGGCAATCTAACATCAGACTGCAGCACAGGCCTTTGATAGCAATTAGTTTTACTTTAGACTGCATCACATGCCTTGTACAGCAATTACTTTGGCAATCTAACATCAGACTGCAGCACAGGCCTTTGATAGCAATTAGTTTTACTTTAGACTGCATCACATGGTTGTACAGCAATTACTTTGGCAATCTAACATCAGACTGCAGCACAGGCCTTTGATAGCAATTAGTTTTACTTTAGACTGCATCACATGCCTTGTACAGCAATTACTTTGGCAATCTAACATCAGACTGCAGCACAGGCCTTTGATAGCAATTAGTTTTACTTTAGACTGCATCACATGCCTTGTACAGCAATTACTTTGGCAATCTAACATCAGACTGCAGCACAGGCCTTTGATAGCAATTAGTTTTACTTTAGACTGCATCACATGCCTTGTACAGCAATTACTTTGGCAATCTAACATCAGACTGCAGCACAGGCCTTTGATAGCAATTAGTTTTACTTTAGACTGCATCACATGGTTGTACAGCAATTACTTTGGCAATCTAACATCAGACTGCAGCACAGGCCTTTGATAGCAATTAGTTTTACTTTAGACTGCATCACATGGTTGTACAGCAATTACTTTGGAAATCTAACATCAGACTGCAGCACAGGCCTTTGATAGCAATTAGTTTTACTTTAGACTGCATCACATGCCTTGTACAGCAATTACTTTGACAATCTAACATCAGACTGCAGCACAGGCCTTTGATAGCAATTAGTTTTACTTTAGACTGCATCGCATGGTTGTACAGCAATTACTTTGGCAATCTAACATCAGACTGCAGCACAGGCCTTTGATAGCAATTAGTTTTACTTTAGACTGCATCACATGCCTTGTACAGCAATTACTTTGTCAATCTAACATCAGACTGTAGCACAGGCCTTTGATGCAATTAATTTTACAATCTGACATTAGATCGCAGCACATGCCGTTAACAGTCTAAAATTCATTAAGAATATTATTTATGTTTCATATTTACACTGTGATATTATTTTACTAAAAATGACCATAGAATTGAATAATCTCTTGAAAATATTTTATGAAACAGAATATCAAAAGTAGATATTTGGTTACTAAATTAAAAATAGATACTTAAAAGTAATTTTTCATGATTTCCTATCTATAATTCTACTTTTAAAGTCAACAGCAAATGTTGTCTTATAGTTAAAAATACCAATAGTACAAATTAAAACTTGTGTAGATAAAATTCGAAATAAAACAGATAAATGTTAGTTCACATGAATCAGGAACCAAGTTTTGTTTAGGTTCAACACACATCAATTGTACACATACTGACCCACCCAACCATCTACCTATGCACGAACAGTGGTATTGACCCATCCATACAACCAAACAAGTACAGTGGTATTCTATCACTCACCAAAATATGTAACAGATTTATTAATTTATAAAGTGTATTGTGACAGTAAGTCACTTTATAAATTTATATATACATCGCCCAATTCGTTCTCCTTCAATTAATATTCTATTACATGATTGTTCACACTCTATACGTTGCCTTCTATGAATTGATTTCCCATCCATATTGGTACAGAATGATGGTTTATGGCCCTAGGAATCAGCTACACCCTAGGTAGCATAGAGAGGGGTAAGAAGAAGGCGGACTGTGATGGGGAAGTCGTCAGGCTCCTCCGCAAGGCTGGGGCTATTCCAGTGGCAGTCACCAACCAACCTGAACTGTGCTTGGGTACCGAGACCTGCAATCTCATCCATGGGCTCACAGTAAACCCATATGACTTTCACAGAACAGTCGGAGGCAGTGCGGGTGGAGAGGTTAGTTTTTTTAATGATTTGTTTCAAATAAATGAACAAATTAATTCATCAGAATTACATGCTGAGATTTAATCATACTGGGATGGTATTTTGATATGATAACAATAGTTTAAGAATTCAATGAATATTATATTAGGCATATGCCTCATTTGAACTTAAATTTAACATAAATTTACATTAAAATCGTCATTCAAACATGCCTTTATTAAATATTTGGATAGTATACTTTGACACCTTATTGACTTTTATTTCAATATAAACAATTAAACATAACTTAGCCGGATTTTTTAAAAAATTCTGCTCCCACAATACTTTACTTATGTAAATAATCATAGAGATATGAATAGTGAAAAACATTTTATTAGTGCCCTATAAATGTATCTACTATTACTGTATATGTTTCGTTTTCTCCGATACCTACCGTTGCTGCTAAGGCTAGTGTTTACTTTAGCATTTAATTATTTATTAAATACTATCAGCTCAATTAAGCTTCTTAATTACTCTTACTTTATCCCATGGCCGTTTATATCCTAATTAATAATGAACTCAACCATCTTGATCCATCCTCGGTATTTTATGCAGCTCCTTCTTTCACCATATTACCTGTTTCACAGTTCTACTATCTCTGCTTCGGTCTTGTAGGGGGATGCCTTCCTTCAGAATTACTTTTCAATGTTCTCTTCAGTTGACATTCTTCGTCTATTCTCAATATACGTTATGCCCATTAGATTCTCCTGGACAGAAGTTTTCAAAATATATTGTTCAATAGACAGATATTTTGCCAATTATGTTTGTCCTATTTGTAAAGGGCTCTTATTTATTTCTTATTCTTTCTGCTCCATTTCCCTTTCTACTACAAATTACCTTGTTTGTTTGTAGATCCAAACAGTTTTCAAAAGACTTTATTTTAAAGCTTTTCTAAATAAAAAATAAAATAAAGTTTTGTAATTTACCATATAATAAAGTAATCTTTTCAAATTACTATAATTGTACTTATTAAACACATAGTAGTAATAAAAATACTATTAATTAACTTGACAAATTACACTTTGTTTTGTTATCTGCATAAAATCAATGTTAAGGATGCATTATAATATGAGAATTACATAATCAATCAATTTTTTACTTATTGCTTAAGATATTGTTATTTTACTATCTATTAGATTGGTAATTATTAAATTTAATTAGCATATTGGAGAGATAGGACATCAGCAAACTTACCTTAAAAGACAAGTTCACTAACACCAGAGTAGTAGTAACGAACACAATCTCACAAATTTTCTGATGTCCGATCTCTCTAATATATTAAATTCCTGGCCTAGTGTCCTTTAACCTAACCTAAATTTAATTAGAAAAATGTTCTGTTCAATTAAATATACATATACAACTCAATGACTCTATACAATTAATTTTAAATAGTTAAAAAAAAATGTCTTTCATAATAAGTAGTTAACTGTTTCAAGATATTAAATTTAATTTTTAAACTGTGTTAAACTGAATTTTATCGCTACCTTGTTTGAGTATTTGATTATCTGTATAAAAGGATTTGTTCACCTTGACCATACAAAATCCAATATTACATTTTCAAGTGCAGTAGGAAAACTGATATAATTATCTGCTTGAATCCTGGGCTCAGATAGATTGACTGCGTTCCTGGCAAACATTCTATTTATCTGCGATTATTTCTCAAGTGTTATGAAAGTCTTCACTCTCTAGCATCAGTCAGATTTAAGGGAACGTTACTGCTGAGTGCTGACTGTAAGTGTAACAATGAATATTGTTGGGCTAAGATATAGTCTATTATAATATTAATAAGTTTTTTAATTTAACTTTCACTGTCTAACACTGTCAAAATAACTTCTCTCTTGCAATTAGCATGAACATTTAGGTCAGCCACTTGGCAAGCCAGCATGGGCCTTTTAGCTATGGTCACTTTAGTTGAATGAATACTTAAAGCATTTTGGTTATAGTAAATTTAAAAGTCTTGTAGGGCTTTTCACAAACTGATTCAATTCCTCTAACACTTATACTTTTTCTAAAGACCATTTCCTCTTTTTTCATTCATAATTGCTTCAACAATTTTGTTGGGACTTAATAGTTGTTGTTTTTTGATAGGCAGCCCTAGTGAGCACCGCTGCCTCAATTGTAGGAGTTGGTTCTGATTTTGTAGGTTCTCTCCGAGGTCCTGCCATGTACACCGGTATTTTTGGCCACAGACCAACACCAAGTAAGTAATTCATTACGGTATGTAATACTTCATGATGATGATATATTATAAGCATTAACATTAAATTAGCTTCTCATCACTAAATAATACAGCTGTTTTGGAATATGCTAAAGGTTCTCAGTTCGATCCCAATCTGAGCCAATACATTTTGAGCTGATAATCACCGGCTGTTCATTTGTCATGGGCTATTAATTAATGACACTTTCTAAGGAATAGTTGGCCTTAGTTTGTAACAATGACTACATTCGCTCATCTACACTCATTCAAAATCCATATTCGCCCATATCTTAACGATCAGCGTTTTATGAATGAATAAATATGTTTTGATTTAATTTCTAAAATCATTTTCAATCCCTTCTTCAAAAATGAACAAACATAAAATTATTATGTAAATAAAAAAAGTTGTACTATTTAGTGATGAGAAGCTCATTTATTGTTTATAACCAAGTAAGTAACTTAACAATATAGACAATATGTCATGTTTTTTATTTTAATTTTGTTTTAGGGGCTATCACAGATACTTTTACTAACCCTGAGATCTCTTAGATAATGCATTTAGATATTACACATTTTAATATTTATATAAAAAAAAAAAATTATTTTGCTATATTTAATAGGAAAAGAAGAGTTAAGATATTAAAAGCAATGAAATATAAAATGGCCATTAAATATAAACTGAAATTGACAAATTCTTTAACATCTTTTACATACGTGTATTGTTTATTATATCTAGTCTTTTACTCAGTATATTACATGTTGATAGAAATACAATGCTAGAGAACATTATAAGTATAAAATATACAAATATAATGGTTATCGATTTCTTTAAACTGCGTTTACCTTCCTCAGACCAGAAGGATCTAAGAAGGAATAACATTGGTGTTCAACTAAGCTCTTTATATACTAGCACTTGTCACGGTCAGGGAAACTCGTGACGGTTGGCTGGAATAGTCAAAACAGCGACTGTTAAAATATAATTAGTCAATTACTATTGGTCGTAGAATTACCTACTATATTCTTATTTACTGAAAATATATTGTGAAAAAACATCTAAGAATCAAAATAAACCTGTTCATTCGTAAGTTTGTTAGGATCCTTACTTTTTCTTTGAAAATATATAACTCCGCCCATGCATTTATAATCCTACCCTTATTATAAACTTTGAGAATATAAATATTTTCATCCATTAGTTGAATTTAAACTGTGGTTACAATTCAAGTTTGTCCAAGTTCAGGGAGTTTTGCTGCATTTGATACTTCTGGCTTCTTATTTTTAATGGCAGAAACAAGATCTTTATTTCTTTTGTTGAAATTGACAGTCCAAACTATATAAATCATATCACAATCATTACAGTTAACCTTATATACTAAAGAATTTCTTTATTTATCTTTAGTTTCAATGTTGGGATGTAAAATGCTGGACAAAATACTGCAAGTCTTAAAAAGTATTGACAAATGCAATTGAAACAGCTCTTTTATAACTAAATAAAATACATTACTAAATCTATTACATACATCCTTTTAAATCAAACATTACCTGATTACAATGTTGACTGGAAGAGGACTTTAAAGTCCTAAATCTGCTTTTTTTTCAGTCAGCCTTCTTCTTAGAAAATTTTATCTTATTTTTAAAGAAAAAAATAGTTTATTTGTTTAAAAAGTTGATTTATGAAATCTCACCTTACAGGGTGTGTGCCCACAAAGGGTTTCTATCCTGACATAGATGACAACGATGATGTAGCGAACCACTTAGTCCTGGGACCAATGACGAGGTTTGCTGAGGACTTACCTGTCATGATGAAGGTGATGGCTGGGGACTCTGTTGACAAGCTCAGACTGGACCAACAGGTACAGTATTTTTATATGATTTTCTAATGGCCAAAATTATTCAGATTGGTTAAATAAAATCGCTTTATGATAGCAATGATATAGTGATGTAACTGCAAACTTGACATGGTGGACACACTACAATGGAAGATGACACCTTTCTACACAACATCCTTGAAATAGGCGTTGAGAGAGTTTCATGAGTTGAGTAAGACACATCATTTTAATTTCAATTGATTAAATTATAATAATTAATTAAGAAGAGGTAGACAGGCGACTAAACATAAAAATTAACAATCAATTTAAAAAAATCAATTGGTCATGTGTCTAACATTTAGAGGAGTCATAAAAAAATGTTTACTTCTTATCATCAAGAACAATGCAAACCAGTTTCAACAAATTCACCTGAATACTTAATTAAGATAGCAGGGAAAATAGATTTCTTCTCTCACTTTCTCAAATTATATAATAGTTACTTACTTACTCCTGTGGCCACAAAAATCCCAAGAGTTTTTTAGGCTCGCCAACAGTTTGCCTCCAATGTCGTCTGTCTTCTGCCATTTCCAGATTCCCTCCTAGTCTCTTGAGGTCTTCCTTTACTTGGTCGCTCCATCTAAGCCTTGGTCTTCCCAGTGGTCTTCTTCCTGGGGGTCATCCAGTCCACACTCTATTCAGTATCTGGTTGTCAGTTGTCACCTCTTCTTTGTATGTGCCCCAGCCATCTCAATCTTCTGCTTTTTACCAGTGCTATTATGTCTGGATCTTTATAATTCCCTCAGCTCACGATTCTTCCTTATTCTCCACAACCTGTTTTCTTCAATTGGACCAAACACTCTACGAAGAATCCTGTTTTCAAAAACTTTGAGTTTTCTCTCATCCTGTTTGGTGAGTGCCCGTAACTCTTCTCTATATAAGAGTGCTGGTTGAATGATCACCTTATACATCTGGAGTATAGTCCTCCTTGTCTTTACTTTGCTTCCAAAGAGCTTAGATAGACTTAAGTAGCATCTTTGAGCTGATGTGATCCAACCTAGAATTAAATCATCCGATTTTCACTTGTTATTATAACACCCAAATATTTAAAGGAGTTTGTTATTTTGCAGACTTAAAATTTGTGTGCTTATTTTCATGAATTTGGTTTTTTCTTTGTTTACCTGTAGTCCTAGTGTCTTTGTTTCAGTAATTAACTTTTCTGCTAGCTCCTTATATATAAATATAAAATATTTTGAGGTGAATACGTTTTAAGCTAAGATTCATAAAAGGCGCCCTGTTTCATTCTAATAGGTGCTAAACTAACTTTAAATTTTATTAAGCTGGTCGCCCTAGCTGTGGTTTTCTATTGGTCTTTGAATAGCTCCAGAATCTTTTAAAAGTGGTCTTAGGAATTGCTATTTGTTAATTAATGACACTATTAAAATTACCATCCTCGTATCAACGCAACACTATATTTATTTCAATCGACAGTCCAAGAGATATGATCTGCAAATTAGTGTGTATGAGCTGCAATACAAATTAACGGTGAACTTTCATTATAAAACCTAGTAATTTATGGCCAAATGGGAAATGAAAAGCCAGAATCAATAGTTGATTCCTTTCAAAGATTGTTTTGACTGAGAACTGTAGGATCGAACTGATTGCCTCGGGAATTTGATGCTTACCTGTCAACAACACTTCTGTCCAATCATTATGTTCTTATCATCATTGTCTCAATAAAAATTAAACATTTCTTCTAAGAGTTCTTATATGATTTTTGTTACTGAATACAAAGTGTGTTATTAATAGAAAAATGATAACCCCTTTACTTTGGTTAAATACTAAATAATTTAGCACTTTATATAAATTGGAAGGGAAGGATTGGTGTATTCTTCTTGTAAAAGTGTTTCTTAAGCTAATTATATAGAATATGTTTAGATAGACAAATTTACATATTGCTGTTTGTCTGAGCGAAAGCATAATGAAATACTTAATAATAAATGGCAATGTAATAAAAGGCCCAACAAAAACAAGTTTCCATACATGATTAAACAAGTATTTGATGAAGTTATAACAGAGACAGTACAATTCATCATTATTCTAACCATTTCTTAGTTGTAAAACTGACAATGTTTTATTTAAGACTTTACTTTTTTACTTTTACTTATCCGGTCCCGTTCCAGTCAATCCTGGGTCTGGGTTGTCACCAAGCCTCTCCATCTTCACCTGTCCTTCCACATCTCCTCTCTCACCACTTCCCCCCACACACTCCCTCTCTTTTCCACGTCTGCCCTCACTCCATCCAGCCATCTTCTTCGTGGTCTTCCTCTGGGCCTCCTTCCCTCCATTTCCCATTCCTCCATCTTCCTCGGCAACCTCTCTACACTCATCCTTTTTACGTGACCATACCACCTCAACCTTGCTTGTTCCACTCTTTCTCTTATACTCTCCTCCACTACATCCTTCCTTATCTCACTATTCCTAATTCTATCTCTTCGAGTTCTTCCCTTTATTGCTCTCAAGAACCTCATTTCCCCTGCCTGTACTCTACTCCACTCCCTTTCTGACATCCGCCATGTCTCTGCCGCATAAGTAATTATAGGCCTATAGTAATTCTTGAACATCATTACCTTGGCCCTCCTTGGTACCTCTTTGTCCCATACTAGGTGTTTCACCGTCCGGAAGAATCCCGCTCCCATTCCTAATCTGGCATTTATTTCCTGTTCCATTCTTCCATCACTTGACACCATCGTTCCAAGGTATTTGAAATCATCTACCTTTTTTAGTATACTTCCATCTACCAATATATCTTCTTCCAAAACTGTGTCCCTTCCTACTACCATTACTTCACTTTTTTCCTTGCTTATCCTCAGCCCTCTCTCCCTCATCTTCCTACTCCACTTGTCCAGTTGTTCTTGTATCTCCTCCCTGTTTTCTCCCCACATCAGAATATCGTCAGCAAACATCATTATCTTCATCTCTTCATTTGTCTCCTCTTTAATTTCTCTCATCATTATCTCCATAACTACATTAAAAAGAATCGGAGACAGAACACTCCCCTGTTTCCGCCCTTTCTTTACCTTGAACCATTCTGTATTACCATCACATGTCCTAACTCTGCACTCGTGCACCCTATACAATTCCTTAACCCATTTCATCATATTTTCTGTCACTCCTATTTTTTCCATACTCTCCCATATACTTTTTCTCTTAACAGAATCGTAGGCTTTCTCGACATCTATAAACACCAGTATTAACTTTTTATTGAACTCCCAGTGCTTTTCAACCATTTGTCTCACTGCAAAAATCAAGTCGATCGTACTTCTTCCCTTCCTAAACCCATGTTGTTCCTCCCCTATCTGGTCCTCTATCACGTCCTTAATCCTGTTAAAAATTATTTTTTCAAATATTTTGGCAACATGGCTTATTAATGTTACTCCTCTATAGTTCTTGCATAGTCTTCTACTTCCCTTCTTGTGTATTGTTATTATTTCACCTTTCCCCCAGTCGTCAGGCACTCTTCCTTCCCTCCATACGCATGTGAAGACTCTCTTCAACCAATGTACTCCCACTGCTCCCAAAGCCTTTACCATATCTGATGATACTTCATCTGGTCCTGGGGATTTCCCACTTTTCATCTCTTTCACCGCCTTTTCTATTTCCCTCCAACTTATCTCTTCCCCTCTCTCCCATTGCTCCTCATTTTCGTCTTCCTCTTCTTCCTCATAGTTTTCATTCAACAGTGTTTGGAAATACCTTTTCCACAACTTTTTCATTTCCACTCCTTCCACCATGACTCCATTTTCATTTTGCATTGTTTTGGCACTTTCGGTCACTCTCTTTTTGTTCCTCATCATACTATAGAACATCTTTTTGTTTTGTCCTAAGTCTTCCTCTAACTTTTTCGTGAAGTTCTCCCATTCCTTGTCCTTTGCGTCCTTTATTATTCTTCTGCATTCTCTCTTCTTTGCCAAATATTCATCTTTGTCTTCTTGCGCTCTGGTTTTCCACCACTTCCTCCATGCTTTGTTCTTCTCTTTTACTCCTTTAATTGTCTCTTCATTCCACCAACTTGTTTGTTTTTCTCTTCTTTTCCCCTTTGTTCTCCCACATACCTTTTCGGCTGCCTTTACTATTGTGTCCTTGAACCGATTCCATTCCTCTTCCAGCTCCCCTACCTCTGTTCTGGGTAACTCCTTTTTTACCATATTTCTAAATTCTTCCTTCTTCTGCTCCTCCTGCAGTCTCCATCCCTTTATTCTTTCAACTGGTTTTGTCGTTCTGCTCTCTTTTATTTCCATTCTAAACACCCCCACCAACAGTCTATGGTCCCCTCCTACGCTTACGCTGGGAATCACCTTCACATCCATGATCTTTTCTCCCCATTCTCTATCTGTTACTATATAATCAATTACACTTTTTACTATCCCATCCCAACTATACCTTGTTATTATATGGCTCTCCCTCTTTTGAAATCTCCTATTTCCAATTGTCAATGCATTTCTTTGGCACATGTCCAGCAGTCGTCTTCCTTCCTCATTTCTGTTTCCAAACCCAAAATTGCCCAACACCTCCTCAAACCCTCTTCTGTCGGTCCCAACCTTTGCATTTAAATCCCCCATTAATATATTTACATTTCGTATTTGGTCTTCCAGCTTTTCTTCAAACTCTTCCTTTTCTTCCTCTGAACATCCTGTCTGTGGTGCATACACCTGCATTATTTTTATTTCCTTGTTTTTGTTTCTAATCCTAACTGTCATCATTCTATCCGATATAAACTCCACTTCGTCTAGCATCTCCTTTATCCTCCTATTAACCATTACTGCTACTCCATTCCTTTTTGATCTTCCTCCACTCCAGTACAGCCATGTCCCTCCTCTCAACTCTCTACTTCCCTGCCCCTTCCACTTTGTTTCACTCAATCCCAGAATGTCTATTCTCCTTTCCTGCATCTCGTCTATCAATTCTTCTGTTTTTCCCGAAAGCGTAAGTATGTTCAGTGTTCCAATCTTTATCCTTTTTCGTTTCCAGTCACGTCCGTTACTCCTGTCCTTCCGAGGCTTGGTTATTGTTTTGAAAGCAATATCAACTTCGCTATCGGCTTGCTAGGCCTGACATAGCTGTTGTTTGGTATCTCTCTTAGTCTGGCTTCTACCCCACGAAGACCTGTCCGGCTTGGGTGACCCTACCGGTAGCAAGCTACCGCCGGCATAGCTCTCGGGGTTGTGGAAGCACGCAAGCCCCCCCGCCACGTCAAGGCAGAGATACCTTCGGGGGGGTTATTTAAGACTAATTATTTAAGACTTATTTGGATTTATTTGGATTAATAAAAAAAAAAAAAACAATGTTGATGAAGGAAAGTTGAGATGCTATTATTATATTTTACTACTATAATTTGAAATTAATAATATAGATTTTTATGATTTATTAGGTAGATCTTAAAGACCTAAATGTCTACTACATGACGGAAGCTGGCTATTCGATTGGCCTTCCTACGGTAGATAAAGAGATCAAACTTGCAATTACAAAGGCTGTGAACTACTTGCAATCGACATTCAAGTGCACTACACAAAAGGTAAGATTTAAATATATAAACCTCAATTTAGAATTATTAACT
Source organism: Stictocephala bisonia (assembly GCA_035578905.1). NCBI lineage: Eukaryota > Metazoa > Arthropoda > Insecta > Hemiptera > Membracidae > Stictocephala > Stictocephala bisonia. The sequence continues at coordinate 45,383 of JAQJVL010003504.1, read as the reverse complement.
TTAATTTGAAGCCAGACTCAAATCACTGATATCAAATTACGTATGATCATCATAATCACACTGATGTTGGAAATATCCTTAATAATGACACAATCCTCCATCATCACAACAGACTGTAATCTTTTTAGGAGCTTATTTTCTTTAAGCAATTAACAAAAGTACACTTTAAAACTTTTACCTGTTAAAGTCAATATTGAATTTATTTTTGAAATACCTTGTGCTGAAGATAACCAGGTTTCCGAATCCCAAGATGTTGTAGATGTCAGCTGTTACCAAAGCCTCTGCATACTTAAGGGTATCCACTTGGGGAAAAAAAATTGCTTATTAGAGTAGACAGTAACATTTAAACTTAGTGAGAAAAAAATAATATGCAAGAGAAGACAAAGTCGACTAACACAGTTGCAAGAAGACACAACTTCTTGCAACCTCCAGCCTGCACACCAATACACATACAGTGTTATGACATTATGACCCACCAGCCCACTCACCTACACAAATGCAATGGTAATGACCCACCTACCCACTCATACAAGTACAGTGGTATTAATGATGATGGATAGTAATCATTTTTTAATTAATTTTACTAAAAAGTATATATAATTTTAAAATTATACTTAGGACCATTGTGCTTTACTATGAATTGTTAAACATTTCTCCAGCAAAAAGTAAATAAATTAATTAATTTTAAAAATAAGAAAAGAAATTACTATAACTGCTTCACTAAAATAACCCTTTGAATATGATAGAGGCACTATCATGAGAAAGTTTTTTAAATGATTATAATCATGCTTGTAAATTTCAATTTGTAAAAAAGAGATTTTACTGATTACTGATAAAGGTGATTAAATTTGTTTTAAAAATAGGTAATTAGTTTAGATTGCAATGTTTATTTAAAGAGTTCTTTGTGTAACAAAATTTAATTTTTTTACTGAGAAATTGTGGGCATTTACTAATGGTTTTATAAGCCACTTATTTAAACAATCATTATTCATTAGAAAATCCTGAAAAATTACCTTGTACACATAATTTTTCAATAATACCTATACACATTTCAATACTCAGAAAAAAATTAAGATTAACACCTTATCTATCTTGTACGTTTTCTTGCAATCAATATTTTCACAATCCAAATCCTGCTTGTTGTATGAGTACAACAAAATAAAAAGTTTTAGTAAACATTCAAATTAGTATAAAAAGTAAATTCATTAAGAAACCTCATCTAAAATCAGCCATTCAGAATTTTGGTTGAAATAATCATGAGAATATCTTTATTTATAATCCTTGAGATTATAAACAGTGTCATGAATACATCGTCATCAGAAAAAGGTTTTATAAAGATACTCTTCCAGTGTGTAGAATGGCCAGTCTATAAACCATTGATGTAGAGCCATCTTCAATTTCTTTTCTCTTTTGACAGCAGGTGAGATGGTAGGAGATTGTGGAGCTTCATTCCCATGTACTGTATGATGATTTCCGCTCATAAAGCCTCAGACGATGAGCTGGAAGGTTGTAGAGGTGTATATTCCTGGTTTGTAGTGATGTACATCGTTGATCCTTAGAAGATTCTTCCCATCAGCATACATTATTACAGTGGGAATCTTCAAAGACTTGAATATTCTGAAGTCAAGTTGATAATCACTATAGCATTAATGAATATTATGATGGTAAAGGGCTCTAATCTGAATAATTATATTTTTGTTTATATTTTTAAAACTCAGAATTGACAATCAAATAATATCTATATTATTGTTGTTAATTAATAATGTTAATTCCCTTTTAACTTCATGTTTGAAATAATGCATTAATGCTATATATTTTGTAGCTATGCTGTTTTATGTTGACTATATTTGTGACAGTAAAACAATCAGTCAAACGTAAATATTCTGTTTTCCTTTGTAGTTATGACTATATGGGATCCTGTGGAGTGTGAATGATAAAAAATGAACAGTTACTGTTAAATTTAATCTTTTCTACAAGTTAACTAAAATGTTAATTACTGTTGTTTTATTTTGTACAGGCGACATTTAGTGAAATGTCTGAATGTCCTGAGATCAGTGGAGCTGTTCTCTTCAACACTGAAAATACACCTGATATATTTGACGAGATAAACCCAGACAGCCCAAAGGTAAATTAAATAATAAATTATAAACAAGTAAACATCACACAATATAAGTTAAATGTAGTGCAAGAACAAATATAAATACTACAGAGATTGATTTTGGTTAACTATATTTACCATCCTCACACGAGAGACTCATAAACGAACAGTAGTTTGGGAATTTAAGGAGCCTTTAGGATTCCCATCTTATAAGAGTGTTTGTGTCCTCTTGCCCTGTTTCATACCCTCTTAACTTTATTCGTACAACCTTCGTTAGCCGGCCTAATCCGTGACCATACTGTATCAAGAGGAAAATTGCATAAAGTTAAAAAAAATCTAAATAATAGCGGTTTGAAGAAAAAAAGAAAAATACATCGAGATAAAAATTACTTAATGTGGACCTTCTAACCCCTCCACAACCTTATCTACTAGCCTTACAACGGCGTCTATTGACGATTTATTTTTTCTGGCAAAATTGAGATAGGCCGATAATTGTTTGTAGAACAGAGATTGTCTTTTTTCAAAATCTTTTTCAAAACCCAATTGGTACTGGTATTGATCCACCCACCCGCCCATACACGTATAGTGGCATTGACCAACCCATACACGTACAGTGGCATTGACCCACCCGAACGCCCATACACGTACAGTGGCATTGACCCACCCGTCCGCCCATACACGTACAGTGATACTGACCCGCCCGCTCGCCCATACACGTACAGTGATATTGAATCTTTTAGTACAGTTATAAGGTGCTAGAAAGACCAGTTTACAATAGAATAACAAATTTTGTCTCAATGACAGTTTCCCCCCCCCCCTTGGGTTTAGATTTGCTCGATATTGCTATGACCAAATACGATACTTCCTTTGAGATCTTTCATCGAGAATAGATTTGAAAAGAACACCATCTGATGCTATGCTCCTGATTGTTGGGCGTTCTGAATTTCTCTTTTATTATGATTTTTACTGCCAAAATTTTCGACAGGAAGGATCACATGCAGATGATATTAATTTCATAACATAACCCAAGACATGTACAAAAATTTAAATAATACTTGGTAGCATATAGCTTTTCTCAAAAATTATTTAAGAAACTGTATGCTTAAAAATACTAAAGAAGGGTAGAAGCCTGGCCTTCTTTGATTTGAGAAATACTTATCAAAAACTGTTTCTATGGTGTTATATAAAAAGACATTGACATCTACAGTAGTCAGTCTAAATTGATCTGTCTTGAATTTCATAGAAAACAGAATGTTTGAGAGTCAAATATTAAGATACAGGAACTTTTTTACAGCAGTTTTTATATTTTACTTTTAAATCAGTTTATTTATTTATTGGGGGATAGTAAATAACAATTTATATAAATGGTAAACCTACTGTCTAACATTCCTTTGTTTAACAACTGATCCCGACGAATTAAGAGGAATCTCTTTTGAATTACAACTAAAGTTATAGGACTGAACATTTTAGTTTCCGTTTTCATTATTGTTAATACTTGTACAACTAAAGTAACCCATATTATTTTGGTTAAGATAGTGATGTATAGTGCGATTGTTAATGTAATTTTATTCAAAATTTAAGAGCCCACCGTTTTGGACTGAATTTACATAGATACATCTATCTAAGAGTTAGGAACAGAAATGTATTGACGAGTCAGTTATGATTCAGTAAGGTTCAGCTCCGGTGTTGCCTATTCGTGCACCGCACACATCCCTTGTTTGGTTGAGGTTTAGGGCTGCTGGCTGGAATGGCATAATACATTCATCGTCACGTGGCCATGATATGACAACTCTGCCTCAGTAAGCTATCCTTGCGACTGCTATGCTCTGGTTCGCCAAGCACTTGTAAGAGTGCCTTAGACTCCACCTTGAGCTGATATCTACAGTCATGAGATCTAATATGGAGTTGCTATTAATTCTAGTATAGTTAGCGGTACCCTTCCTCCATTGTAGTCATTTAATAAGACATGTCATTCAATGTAGGTTTCTATTGGAATATTTTAACTTACCCTTGTTGCACCCTATTTATGGTATGAGAATGAAATTCTCATACATCCCAAAAACTACCATTTCCAGTAATGCAATTATCCATCAAAGGATTCATCTAATTCTAACAATTTTTTTTTAAGTGAAGGGGGAAGTGAAACAAGGTTAATTCTGTTTGTATATATATATATATATATATATATATATATATATATATATATATATATATATACAAACAGTATGTACACATTGTAGTCTTTTATTATTGCTTCTTTCAATTTTTTGTTGTTGTGATATTGGTGTTGTATTTGATGTGTAGATATTGTATTTGTGTATTGTGTTGTTATATTGTATAATAAATCAAACATACAAAAACAAAAAATCAAAAACTTTTATGCACAGACAACACGTCGGCTTGACAGAAATTGAAGGGGGGATTATTAGTGCTTGATTGCTATGTTTCTTAAAATGTGAGTTCTGTTCACTTTATCTATGAACTAATAATAATCGTACTTATTTATGTTATATTTTAGCTAGTAAAATAATGGTTTCAATTTTATTGCATTGAAGTTTTATTTCAAAAGTCTTTTTCAAATAAAACTAAACATTTCTTCTTAGGATTTTTAGGGTAAAAAATAGTGTCGAATTATAATAAAAAAACACAATTTAAGAACTACTATACCATTGTAATATTAAAACCAGCATGGACTGTAACTTAAAATTGTGTAAGAACTTGTTCTAATTTTAATCAAAATATTATGGTGAATATTGAAAAAAACCTGATGTTAGATTCAACTCTATTTCGCGCAAACCGATCGCGGAAAGTGAGTTAGCGGGATGCGCGACCGATCCCGGGTTAAGTATAAGAATTGTCTAAGTATGAAGTGTCCAACTATCAAGGTTCCACAGTATTCTAAGTTGACATTTCATCTAATTTAGTTGAGATTATTAATTGACTAATTAGTTAAGAAACAAAAAATTTAGTATTAGTTAATAATTAGTTACTTAGTTAGTTAAAAACATCTAAATATCCTGAAATAAATAACTGGCTGGTTTGTTGATTACTAAAACCAATTGATTATTAAACAACTAATCAGCTGATATCTCCACACATTAATCTGACTATTTGTCTATTGTGCATCACTGGCCCAAAGTTCTTGCTGCACCTGTATTGATGTTTGTATGATTTAAGTAATGATACAAATATATAAATTATTAACTGACACTATTCAATGAATACACTCTGTGTAATTTTTATGAATAAAGACATTTTGATTTAAGTTTAAAGTTATTGTACATCAACAAACATCTAATTCAAGAAAATGTGTGCCTGATTCATATGGTTGAACATGAAATTAATAAACCAGACTAAATAGAGCTCAGCATTAAACCATTTTACATTGTATTTATGCTGGAATACATCACTAACAAAATTAATTTTAAACTACAACTCATTATTTAATTTAAAACATACCTGCTACTAGCAAAATGGCTGGTTTATCCGGATGAAGCTCCATTTGACGAGCTACGTATTGACCATCAAAGTGAGCATACCACCAGCCACGTTTGTTATTGTTGTTGTCGGACAGCAAATCAGTGGTACCATTTATTAAAGCTGCTGGCCGGATAAAAGGAATCCGGAAGTAACGCTGGGAGTTTGTTGATACAGGAGATGTCATAGGAATCCGTGGTGTTTTAGAAGCTGTAAGAAACAAATGAATGTTTTTGCTGATAAAACACAAACATTTTCTATACTATTCTTAAAACATAACTTAATATTATTTTCTAATTTTTTTTAGACTTGCAATATAAATCTTAATAAATCGACTGATTATTAATTCATTATTATTATTTTCATTCAATCTGACCCTGTCGTCTAAGATTAGGGCAAACTATGAGGGGCGCGAAATGAATGTGATGTGTGTTGATGACATGTGTGTAGTCATTGTTATCTAACTAGAATTGACTGTTCCTCAAAAAGAGCTATTTATTAATAGCCCAATAGCCAGGGCAACTAAGAGACCTACAATCCAAAGCATGTAGTGTTGGTCTGATTTTCCAAGCTTCTCTTGTAGTGCCAATGTTGATGACAACCGTTGTGACGGAGACGCGTGACGGTATTAAGAGCGACCGAGCATGGAGGCTTAATACCTAGCATACTCCTTAAAGTTTGTCCACCAAGTTTGCTGGGTTACAGCACTTGTGGTTAAGATTCTTTTGAGTTTTTGAAAAAATTACTCGTAAACGAACCACTCTACATACAATACCACACAAAGTGGCATTCTAAAGTAGAGGGAATCTTTTCCTCCTTACAGGACTGATTCCTCTAGTCAGGTCAGCTAACTGTTACAGTGGAGACCCACTAATCAAAACCTTAGTAATCTGAAAATTTGTTTAACCCAACACAAAGATAGGCATAATTAAAAAAAAACTTATAATTTTAAACAGCAATGCTTTATGTTTCTTAATGTAACAACAACAACAACAAAACTATAAATAAGATAATCTTTATAAAATTGTATAATATCTTGTTTTATATACAAAAGAAACAAACCTGACTCCATAATGGATCGTGGTGCTCGTTCGTTTTCATCCATTGTAGTTCTCTTCGATCTTGCTATCATGATGACTAAACTTTAAGCTTCGGTGAAATCAACCGCGACAAGATGAACATTTTTTATTGATTTACTTTGCCACACAAGAATATAAAAAACATATGTAATAACATTTGTATTGTAATTAGTGTTTTGTTTGTAAATATTATTCAATTATTTTTTTACACTAAAAATGTGAAATAATTCATATTTTAAAAATACAATGAAACAATGTTATAGGCAACAGTTTATCAATTCTTCATCTTTAGGAAACTTTTAAGACAAAAAAATCCTAGCTAAATAAAAAAATATGATGAACCGCTTTTAAATTTTAACACCAATTTTTAACATATTGTTAAATTTCATTCACTGGCAATACAAAGTTTAAAGACAATTATACAATATGGTAAATGTAAAAACTTATAATTTAATCCCACTTTTTCGTCAGTGCTAAATTAGCCCTTTACAGAAAGATTGACTAATAGAAGTATATTTACAAAGAATACAATGTGAGGTTATTTACAGCGAGCTTTAGGTTCTTATGTTTAAATGAGATGAAATTAAAAACAACTTTATTTTATAAGACGAGGTTAGGACCAGACAGTCTACTCTACCACCTAACCTTCATTACATTTTAAAACTCTCATGACAAAGGAAAATGTTAGTTTTCAATGGTGATGCATGTATTATGACCTCTCTTCATATATTATTTACGGTCATGTTAGCAATACAATAGTTTATAATGGTGAGTTTTTATCAAAAGGATAGCCATCAACTATAGTGAGTAATATGTACTACTTAGACATTAAGTTTAAATAGCCTGTGTTGAATAGCTAAAATCTAAGATTTTGTTAATAACCGCATCAAGAAGTTATTTACAATATCACAATAATTGATACGATTGTTACAGAAACATCTAAATTCTAGGAAACTTCTTGCCCACCTGGTAGTCAGTTGTTACCTTACCATGAAGTTATTTTTGGGTTGGTTATGTTGTTTATTATCGTATTGTTTCCTTTGTTTAAAAGAAAAAGATGCATCTAAATTTCTTTTAAAATATGAAATTAGTTTAGTTTTTTATCTTATCTCTATTATTTTTGACTGATTATTGCACAGATACAATGTGTAGGATAAAAGTATGCTGCTTAATTAGATAAAAATATTGATAATGGTGTCAAAATTAGCACAAGAAGTTTACAATTTGATGTAGACTCATTTATTTGTGTTAATATATTTTTATGTGCACCCTTTTATTAAAAATTTTTGGGATCTTTACAATTGTTCGCTGAAAATTTTCATTGCTCAGCCAATGAAAATAAATCTTGTTATTAAAGAATATATGCAAACTATTGTTTCATAAGTGTTAAAGTTATCCTTAAAATTACGGCAAACAAATTTCTTTTCTATGTTAAAAAATATTTTTTTAATTGATACTAGAAAATGTTCTTATATTGCTATTTTAGAGACAAATTTACTGTACATAAAAGGATTAAAGAATGGTACTTGTATCTTTTTTTAAATCATACTTATGATTTATTTACAAAAGGGATAAATTTTATTATTTTCACCACTGTCTACTTAGCTGTGCTAATCATAACATTTAGGTACTTCTCTTCAGAACCCTTCAAAGCCGTTTAATGTGAATGTTAAGTCATGGTCTATTATGCAAAAATACCAAGACACCTTCGTGTTGAATCAGACGAGCGGTCTGAGGCGTTCTATTGTGGTTAGATACAACGTAAAGGATCATTAGTTCAAATCTAGCTACGGCTGGTACTCTTTTCCATGCCTAGTGGCACTGGCCTGTGATGTAGGGCCCACCTTAAATAAACAATGTTCAGCATGGGGGGTGGAAGTTGATGGAATCAGTGTTTCTATTATAGTAGCACGGAACAACACCGGTTTTGCTACTCTTTACCGTTTTTTAGTAACTGAATGTTTATTTTGTTAATTTACACTTTACATAGGAAAAGGATATAAAAGGCATAAAAATACTCAATTTTGGAAACTAAAAAAAGCATTACATTTAGAAATACATGCATAAACCATCAAATTTAAAATTATAAAATAAAAATTAGGACATATAAAAATAACTCTGGCTCTGAGGGATTAAAGAACCAATTTATAGAATACAAAGAAATGTTGTAAAAATTTACTTTTAGCTTATTAGTTTAACTTCAATTTAAAAATAATTATTTTACCAAAAACTAGTATTTGAATAAAATGATTTCTAAAATATGGTTTGAATATAAACCAAACATTCCATAATAAAAGTATTTTAAAAAACAACGCTAATTTCAAAATTAATTAAATAATAGAGATTAACATAATTAAAACAAATCTATAGACTTTTTCAATTATGTTATTATTAACACTTCAATACTTGAGCAGAGAGTGTACCTACTGTCGCAAATTTGTGATTGATCTATATTTTCTAAAGCCCACATAGAGTCAAATGATACTAAAAATTTTCTATAAAACATACCTCTTAATAAAGCAATATAAAGACGTGTTGATTGTATCCCGTAGTTCAGAGTACTTCCACTTTGACAGATCATATTTAGAATTGTTGGAAACTGGCTGCTTTCCAGACCTACACATTGAACAAACAGTATAAGTGTAAAAGATTAAAACTAAAATACTGCTTTCATAAACTTAAATATATAATGTATCTTATTATTAAAAAACATGTACAGTATTATTATTTATACCTTGAAATAGAGTATACAGTAACACACACAGTATTTCTTGTTTTATCATATTAACCTTTCGGCCCGCACGTGTTGTAAAAAGTACAACAGCCACTGGTTTTATATGTTGCAAAGTTTTAGCGTTCAGGTGATGGAGTTAATGTAGTCAAGGTATATTAACCATAAAATCCCTTGTCATCCCCTCCCCTACCCCACCACCATCAGTTCACCCGACCTACTCAAGGCTCAACCAGTCTCCAGCAAGCATAAATCAGTAAGGGTCCCGCTGTTGTAACTTTTTACAACGTGCAGTTTTACTGTAGTGAATTTTGATACCTTTTTTGTTAGTTAATATTTGTGATATTGAAATGGCCATGTATGAGGGATAATTCGCACGTTAGTTCGTTGAACGTGTATTGAATAATAGTTCGGAATGAAAGATAGAGATTTGGACGGATATTACGATGAAAACAGTGGATTGATGAGGCTATTGAGTACATCCAATTGATTTGATGTCTGTGAGACTTGAAGGTGAAGAAGAGATATTTTGAAGAGTCTGTATGGGTTGATAAGGAGTTTGTTCTTGGAATAGGACTGGGGTGTGCTGAGGACTATTTGGTGTACTAAGAGGTAGCATGTATTTGTTTAAGACTAAAAGTGTAAAATTGCTGAAGAACTCCCTGGACAAGTGTTTACTAGAAAATGTACAAGTAATGAGTGGTTGCTTTTTTCAGAAAATGATATCAATTGAAAATGATTGACGAATTTGATGTGTACAATATGTATTATAATTCTATTGGAAAAAAATATTTAAAAGAAAAAGAGATTGGTTATATCAAAACAGAAGCAGAAATAATGGCTTTGTTTGAAGCATTTATATCTTATCGGGACGAAAAAAGGTATCTTGCCACTTTAAGAGATTCTTTGGGAGCTAATGATGGAATGGTATACAATACTTCGGAGCAGTGATCGAGCTAATAAACGCTTTTCTTTTTTGCTAAGGTGCATTCGCTTCGATGAAAAAGATTTACGCGGAAGAACAACGCAAGAAATTGACAACTTGCACCCATTAGAAGTATTACAGATTCTTTTATAAAAAAACTGCATGACTATTAGCTATTACGCGGGGGAGTTTGTAACAAATCGATGAAATGTTACATCGTTTTAGAGGCAGGTGCTCATTTCGTTCTGTATATTGCCAAGCTAACGGCCATATATGTCCTCAAGATTGCATGCTCTTATGTGAGATTAAAAACATTTTACTGCAGTAACTTCGAAGTTTACTGTGGCAAGCAACAGCGGGGCATATAAAGCTAAACTCTGGCCTTGCGCATTGTACAAAGGCTTGTAAAATCTCTATTTGAAAATTCTAATAAAAATTGTACCACAGACAATTGTGTACACCAGTGCTTCCTTTGGAACTGATTATTTACTTACAAAAAAGGGATGACATTGATTGGACTCTAAAAAAAACAAAGCAGCAATACCCCTCTTTTTTACCAAACAAAAGTAAGGAGGTTGGAAGTTCATAAAAAAAAAAATGTACGGCTTTCAGTTTGATATAACTCTAGTTTCTTACGTGACTATGCCTAACAAAGCGTTATACTATTAATACTTCAATGCATGATTCAAAGTACAGATGTAAACATGGTGTAAGGCCAGACAATAATATATCAGATTTAACAAGGACTTAGGGAGGATCGACAGGGTGACAAAATGTGCGCTTCTTAGACTCTGTTCTCTAGAATCACAGATGCTGGCCTCTTTGCTCTCTTTTTTAATTTTTTGAACATAGCAGGGAATCAAGGCTATGAATATTAGGAATTTCAATCTCAATGTGCGAACTGCCTCCAAGAAGAAAAGTTTCCTAAAGGACCTTGCGATGAGTTTGATGAAAAGCATTTAGAAATCAAGAGCTGAAATAAATCACTTCTGTGATTGTACTCTTTCTTGGCAAGATATAGAAGGCAATTAGTGGAAGACGAGGTAGCTGATACAGCCTGCAAAGAGAAAAGGACTGATGGTTTATAGTGGAAGAAAGAAATATTCTTCAGCGTCTATCGAAGTGCACTTTGATGTTCACGTTTTATGTGCAAACAACAAATAGAAACAGACCTCTTTCCTTACGCTTGTAAACAAGGAAACAACTATGGATGAAGGTTGTTAAATCTGAGTAAGTAAACTGTGGACATTCCATTGGATATTTCAATTTTTTTTTTTTTAAAGGTTAATGTGTTTTATGCAAAATTAAACATTTACATTAACAAAGTTATTTTTTTAACCTCTATAAATATTATTTTTTTTTAATTCTTTACTAACATTAGGTTCTTTAAAAAGCATAAAAAATTATTAGTAAATAGATAAAAACTAATAATTATAAGTTTAAACTGCCAATACATGGTAAATAGGTTAAATAAAATATGTTGTATAAATAGTACAGAAATACAGAATACTTTATTCATGAATCATTGGAGAACAGAATATTTGTCACAAAATATTAACATTTAAACATCAAAAACAAAAATTGTATTTGGTCACTATATTCAAGTGCAGGAAATTTAAAGAAAATTTATAAAAATTGAAGGTCAAGGGTACTATAGCATTCTCCATGCTGTAGATTGATTTTCTCCACAGCAGTCATGTAGTTGTTTTCAGTGTCTTCAGATTACTATTCTTAATGTCCTTGAGGGAAGTGCGTTAAAGAGCTTGGGCTCCAGCACTACGATGGCTTTTTGGTGTAGATAGTGGTTTGTTTGTGGGCTGGAAGGTGATTTGTACTGAGCTCCTCTTGTTTGATATGCATGACCTCTTCATTTCTTAACAGGTTTTGTTTTGAAGCATATAATTAATGACCTCGCATTTATATTAAATTGAGATGGTAACAGTAAGGATTTTTAGGTCTGTAAATGTTCTACTACAGCTGTCGAGGTGAGATGAGGCCAGCCATGATTCTTGATTGCTAACTTTTGAAGGAATTATATATCCTCTGGTGGTTGCCAATTGAGGAGCCACCCCATAGAGGAGATTTCTTATCGGAGCATGAGAATCAATAAAGGGTGAAAATAGGCAATCATTAAGGCAGATGATAGTGGATAGTTGCTTCTAATTCTTTTAGGGCAAAAATGGGCAGCTTAGTTTTGAGCAGAGGTTATCTATATGACAGCTCCATGTCAGATTTGGTCAAGAAAACACACCAGATTTTTCAATTCATCCTACTCTTTCCAAATCAGACGTGGTCCTGTTTTATATATCTTTAAGTCTTCCCAACGGCAAGGAGCTTTGGTTTTTAGTTGCGGATTAAAACCAGTTCATTATTTATACAATATTGCTTTTTTGTGCTAGGCTAACTGAAATGTTATGGTGTTGATTTCCAGTGATTCTACTGATCTTATTGCAGGTAATACTTGTGCGATATCTGCATACTTGATGGGGTGACTATTAAGCGTCAAGTTTTTTTCAGAGTGGGTAGGTTGTAATCAAGTATGAATAAGAACAGGGACCCGGTATGTCCCTTGATGGGACTCCTTTGTAATATTTTGTGGACTGACTGGTCAACCTTGTGATACATTCATACTATAGCTTTAATACGACTATTTGCTTCGCCAGTAGGTAATTTTTAACAGCTAAGAGTTGCTTTTATTCCAAGGTGCACTGATCTTGGTGATTATTACTGTGTGGGACAAGAATTTGAAAGCTTTGTCAAGTCTGAGAAAAATAGTAGTGATGGTGTTTCCTAATGTCCAATATTACAATTATTTTTTCAATTAGTTCAGGTAAAGAGCAGTGATGGTTGATTTTCTGGGAGAAACCCCATGTTGTCCTTTAGGTAATAGATCATTCTGGCCTTGAGGTGTTAAGTTTCTTGATAGACCTACTTTCTCAGTATCTTAGTTACGGTTGGAACTAAAGGGATATAGGTCGAAAATTGGTTTTGTTTTTTTTCGGCCATGCTTCTTCTTTTTTGTGTAGTGGTAGACTTAGATAAATTCAATTTTGAGGGGGAAAAACTCCTGTGCTAAGGATTTATTGATTTACATAGTTAAAGTGTTAAACAGGGTCACATGCTTGCAGAACTTTAAATTATTGTTGAAAATATCATCGTTGATGAATGAGGTGGGGTGTTTAGTGACAATGATGATATCTCATCACTTCGTCATTGGATGCTGGGTTAATATGATATAAGTTCTTTCCCTTGGAAGTTGTGTGTGCAAAACGCTTGTAGTCTTGTCTCCTTTCTTTAGGTTTAAGAGATTCTTTGCGATTGTTGGTGATAATAGGAAGTTAAACTGTTTCAGCTATAAAAGAAAGATCATTTACAGAATTGTCCGGATTTTTTAATCGTACAGACAGAATCTGAAGATCTTCCCTTCTTTCTTTTAAGGGGGGGGTTGACCTTTCGCTTTTATAACTTCACTGACGGCTTTACTTTTATTACTTGATCGATATAAACGTTACGTATTTGCTTCTTTACGTATAATTTTTTAATTTCTAGCTCTTAGGTTTTCTTTTTGTGTGTTGCTATTGCTTTGGCTTCACTTTGTCCAGTAATTAAAATAATGTTCACGGGCTTGATAAAAGATGACCGTGTGTAGCTCATTTACCTCAGGATTGTAGGCAATCTTCTAGCTCTGTTTATTTGTATTATTACTTTTTTGTTGAACGTGGGACATATAACATTAGAGCTGTAGTAAAAAGTCTCTATAATATTAGTTGGAATATGTGTCTCAGCATTTTGAGGCTTGGTAGAACCGTTCCCATGATGAATTCCAAGAAGGGTTCATTTAAAGCTAATAGTTTTTCTTCATTACTTAGATTTTATTGGTCAGTATTGTTTGTTTTGTAGTGTCTTCGAGCTGAAATTAAGGTGTAACAGTTGTCCGGATATATTTATCGATTTGTGCAGAAAGTCCATTCTCATGGATTGTTATGTGCAAAATTATCTGAGGATTAGGTTTAGTACATATAATAATCTATTGAATTGCAGTGGCAGTTGTGGTGTTAGTCCTAGTCGCATAGTTAAGTGGCATCCAAGTTAAGTTATATTGGAGAAAGAAACATCACTAAATTTTTATTTTCTCTTTCTCATGGACTTGGATTGAGGTATTCCTTATTTTAATTCTCCAACAACGGCAGATTGCACTGTTGTTTGTTGGGAAATTTGTCAAGTGATGCAAGTCGCTAATTCAGTTTACAAAAGGGGATTGTTTAAAGGACTTTTCGTGCAGGGCGTTAACACACCATTGGATGTAAAACATGAGTTTTTTTATTTATGTAAATGTCAATAGCATGCCCATTTCAAGAATGAGTTCAACGCTTTTGACATTAAACATTTCAACCCTCTTTTTCTTAAATCAGTACGCTTAATATATCGCTAACTACCTCCTTTTTTGTTGTTTAATTTTTTGTATTGGGCAATCAAAGTGTAGTTCACTCTAATGGACGTTTTTAATTGTATTTTCAGAGGAGGGCCTTGTTTTGAAGCACGAGACATGTAAACTGATGTAAGTACAACGTGCAAGTATCCATGTGATTGTAAAAGGCGCGAGTACCGAAAGGTTAAAAGCATTTTCAATCTTACTTAGTTGTTATGAAAGCTTTATAATAGAAACCAATCAGCATTGAGGCAATGGTTACAGAAAATAGTGTGTACATAGAAAAAATGTTGGGGGATTGGATATTCTGAGGTGGGCCTTCTTTAGAGAAATTTTTGAAATGTTGAACCTTTCAAACTCAAGTTTTAGGTATGTTTTGTAGTTTGAGATACATTTCACATACACTCATAATAACAAGTAAGTAGTGCAAAGGGCATGGAAGCCCAAAAGGTGTAGATACTGAAGGTCAGAATAAGGTCAAATGTGATGCGATATGCGTTATTCAACAGCTGCTCGACATGTATATACACGGATGGTACAAGGAAAACCCCTTTACATTAAATAATTATTTAATCTCTAATTTATTATATATATTTAATTTTATATTAATCCAGTTGTATTAAAGTTTCATAAAGTAACATGCACATTTCATAACTTTTCTACTCTACTCAGCACAAGTTTAAAGTATTTTCATGCCATAATGCAATAAAATATAAATGAATGTGATGGAATGTATGTGAAAAAATTAAATAAAGGTCTAATTGACTATTTGTGTACAATAAATAATTGTATTAGATTTTAGTGTGCGTTTCTCAAAATGAATCTAAAATCTCACTTAAATTAAAAATTTGTAACCTGGGAAAATAAAGTTATAGTAAAACAATCATTGTGATACACTTTTCTGAGATATTATTTTTAATACAAGGCATGGTCCATAATAACATTCATTCTCAATGGGCATTTTCATATGGTAGCCTATTAAATACATTGCATGAGGGTTAAAAACACAAAGTTCTTGGTATTGTATCTTGATCAAAATTTGACTTCAGAAAAGAAATATCGAAAAGTATCATGGCTAAATGGGAATGAAACTTTACACTATACACTTTTCAGAAATGAAATTAATGACTTATTTCGGCCAAACCTATTTATTTTTGTCACATTGAATTGTTCTATGGAGGGCTTATTCCGACATAAATAATTTTTTATTCATTAGAAAGAATATTTGCAGAGCTATAACTTAGTCATGTAGAGGAGCTTTTTACAACTAGAGTAGTTAACTATGCCTTGTCTCTACATCCTGGATACGAGACGAGGGTGAGGGCCAACTCTCTATTGCTCAACACCAAACTAATGCGGCAGAACAACTGCCTACTTTGGCAGAAGTTCGTCCTGAACCACCCCCTAAATATCTTTAAAAATGGTAAAAAACACACAAAAAACTTAAATAATCTTTAAAGCTTGAATAAAATGACACTTAGTGACGCATGCTTCACTTTTACTCAGTCAATGAGTTCACGAGTTACCGAAGGTGATTAAATTACAGAAACTACTGTTATGAGATTTATGTCCTAGAGAACTTGTATGCCTGAATGATATGGATGAATATATTATTGTATATTTTAATCTACTTCACCTTTAAAATATCCAGTTAGTCATTGTCAACTGCAATAAAAGGAAATAAAAAGTAAATAAATAAAATAAACGATAACTTTGTTCTGAACAATTAATACACAATGGAGTAATTTAATAAAACTACACACTTCAGATATTTACAGCATAACATTTATTGTTTTTAGTTTTGCAATTTTATAACTAAAAAAATTTCTACTTTTTTTAACTAAAAAATAAAGTTTTTAGACATAAGTTATAAAAAAAGTTATTAACATGCTGAAAAAACAACTAAACAATGAGCATACATTATCAGGCAACTGACAGCATTCATGGTACCTGTGAAGCTTACTGTTGGAGAGTGAGTGGGACACCTGAACACCATAGAACCTGTCAAGCCATACAACCTTAGTACAACTTGACTACTCATTCAACATTTTACACATATAAAATAACTAAGTTTCAACATGTGGGATTAACCATATTTAGAACAGCGTTTCTCAAAATAACGCCATGAAACATTTTCTAGAAACATTTTTAGTGGAGTATCACTAAATAAAATACGGATACCTCACATAACCATACCATCTCAATAGTAAGGTCATGTAGATTATATTGAATGTAGAATTCTGTCTCACTGTCTCTACAATAATATGTGAGTACAGTATAACCCATATTCATATAATTATAATGTTATAGGTTTTTACTGTTAAAAGTAAAATATTTGTTTACCAGTACTACAATACAATACAATACAATCTTTATTACATATTCTTAGAGAATAGTACACGTCAATACAGAAAATATCATTCATTAAAATATGTTGGTTTAGTTGTCATATTTGAGTTAGAAAAAGTCATACATTGTTGGTCAATCCATAAAATTCAATGAGGCAGTGAAAGGGATGTTCCTGAAGCCAGCGTTCAGTTCGCTTCGAGAATGCGGTCGTTCTGTCTTCTCAGCTCTTCTGGATGAAGGGTCGTTTCCACAGCTTTGCCCTGGCATATGTCGGCTTTTTCTCTGTAGAGGTGAGGCTGGTGTATAGGGAGGCATATAGTATGAGGATGTCGAGTGTTGTATGTGGTGTTGTGTACCAGTTGTCATTAGTCAGGAGATCTGAGTGTATGTGAGTGACCGTCTCTAGGATGCTATAGGTTGACTACAGTAGGATTTTTTTTAATGTTCTAAAATGTTTGCCTGCAGGATTCTCTTGTGTGTACTTAACCCTAAGCTTTATTCTAAAATAGAAAATATATTTAGATTGTTAACTACTTAGGCTGACCACCCTTCTTACAAGCAAATTCAAATTTCCTTAAAATCTCTATGTGTACCATCACTCTGATAAGTGCATGCCCTCAGTCATATGCCTACCACATTTTAAGAAACAACGAGTTTGATCATTAAAATAGAAACTCTTCATAATACCAGAGAATAAGAGTTGTAAGGAGAAAGGTTAAAGTATCAGCTTTATAGAGTAGCACAAAGATGTGAGCCGGAAGAGTGAACTGAATGACGTATTAAACATTGTAATGACATGTTAATGTCAAGAGTAAAAAATGGTATTGTCATTTTATTTTATTTATTAAAACCAATTTTTAAAACTGTATAAACAAGTTAGAAAAATTATGTAACTATTTTATGTTTTTTCAATCTAACAAGGATCATAAATGAACAAAAAAGCAAACGAAGACAAACTGACAATTTCAACGTCCATACACCACTGACTATAAAGTTACAACTGAAAGTGGTTCATTTCAGTTTGTGTAGTGACACTACACTATGCCGTCAATTTGTGTTTGCTCAACCCTGAATCACCTTCAAAATTATAATTGTGTAATAATGAACAGCAACTGAGTTAAAGTGAGATATAGTGTAGATCCCTCTGTTGCGGATGATGAGATCCTATAACGCAATACTTTTACAGGGATCTGATATTGATATTCACTTTGATAATTTATATATTTTTAAAAAGAAATGCATTTTACTCCAGTAATATAATTGCAATTCAATAAATCTCCTAAAACTGTTACGGTTGAAAATTTTTTTTGTTAATTGATTTTGATGGGTTAAAAATGTATTTATTATAATGTTATCTTTATTAATGATACTTGTTTGTTTTATTTATTGTTGTTTATTTATATTTATTTTGGTATGTTTATTTTAGAACGTTATCTAAATAACTTGTTGAAACTTATTTGCTAAGTATTATAGAATGTTTTATTATGATATTGTGATCATTATTTTTAGTTTTTTATGTAAATATTGTGCTCCGGTTGTTCTTCAGAGAAATTGGACTTGACTCAAACCACTATATTGAACTTTAATATATTTGTTCTGCTATAATGTAATTGGGATATCCTGTTTTATAGCAAGAAAAATAAAAAAAATAAAATAAAAAAATAAAATAGATGAATTTAATTGGGATCTCTTAATTCACGGAATACAAAAACCAACAAATTAACTATTTCCACCTATATAAAACATTGTAAGAAATGAGATTATGAACTTCACCTGCGTGTAGGTGGGGACAGGTCCTCCACCTGACCATTGGTCTCCTGGGCCAACCGCAATGCCAGTTCATGGTCCCGCCGTTCCTGCTCCAACTGTTCTCGAAACTGACTGTCCAGCATCGCTTCCTTTTCTATTTGCTCCTAGCACAAATAATATTATTTTTTAGGTTGGTTTTAATCTAATTACATACATATTTTATAAGTTATCCTTTCAAGTAATTGCATTATTTATTCTACAACAATTTATTTAGAAAGCTCCTACCAGTCAATTGGTGCTGCTCTCAAACATCAAATGATGAACTGGGAACTTTGCAAATTAATTTTCTGGGGAAAATTTAAAACTAACTTTAATAGTTAATTTAGATATTAACAGTCTGGTGCTTGTTAGCCAAACCATTTAAATATATAAGCTGTCGTGAGTCCACTGCTCCTCTAAACTTTTTTGAGTAAATACACAAATATCCTTTGGGAGATCACATGCCAAGTTATTTGATGGTTTTTGGGATAAATTAATACTTGAATCTCTGTAATTCACCACATAATCTCTTTAGTTACCATATTAGTTCTAAAAGAATACAAGTTTTGACATTTTATACATTAATTGTAAAATTCTAGTTTTTATTTTGTATTTGTATGTTTTAAACAGTTCTTATATTTTGTCAGATACACTGATATTTAAATCTCTTTTGATAAGTTTGTAAAGAGCATTTCAATTATTTGAACAGATGTTAAATGTTAACACAGCTGATGCGTTAACTGTTGTTTGAGATTAGTTGTTTGTTTTGTCATCTTCAGTCTACTACAAATCAAATTATAGAAAACATGAGCATTGGCCAACATGTAAGTAAAGCCCATTACGAAACAGACATACAAACAAAAGGGCTTTTCGTGATTATTTTGGACTACAAAATCGACCAACCAAGATTGTGAAAAAAATTCCAAGAACTTGGGTCTGTGGTAGATGTTAAGGCAAATACGTGCTTGTACTGGATAATTAGCCAAAAACATTGCTGCCATAGGGGAGGATGTGGTCAACAGTGCAAACACCTCTGTTCAGCATAGAGCACATCAATTGCACTTGTCCATGACCACTTTGGACAGGATATTGATAAAATATGTGTAAGGTAAAAAGTCACCAACACAAAATTTATTACAATATAAGACAAAATGCACAAATATACATCAATACAAGACAAAATTCAAAATATTATGGTGATCGATTTCGGTGAACCACAGCTCACCCTTCCTCAGGACCAGAGGGATGGGATTCAGACTATGAAGAATTCTTTGATAAGTAATTAAGGATTTCCATAAATTTAATAAATTCATACTATAATAAAATAAAAATTCACAAAAGAGGGATTCATAAAATATTTGTTGTTGTATATGCACAAAGTACTTCAAATTGAACGAATGAATTATAGCTTAATAGACCTATCTTATCGCTTTTATACATATTTGCTGTTTGGTATACATGAACCAAAGACAAATGGATATTGAATTTTTCCACACAAAATCCTCTTTCAGGGATGAGTCTATTTCAACGCGACATGGCACGCTATGTCACACAAGCATGAATATGCAGAATATGGGCTGATGAAAATCCAAGGGTAATTGTCTAAACACTAATGCATCCACAAAAAATGACTATATCGTGTGCATTCTTTGCTGGGGAATCTATTTTTTTAATGATGCTGGGAATTCGGTAACAGTGAATGTTGAGCACTAACGCCCCACCCACAACCAAAAAAAATGTTAAGAACCTCAAAATTAATAATTTCGACAGTATTTTCTGTTGGTTATGGCATTGCCTATACTTCTACTACCAATTAACGACATAATTTTATATCAGTTAGGCAACCTTTTCAGCTTAATCACTTGTCATAGTGGCACTGTTATTGATAGAAGCATGATTCGAACCCCTTTGGAAAGAGGAGGAGGAGCTCCTGTTTGTTTTTTCTGAGACGAAAGGAACGGTGGAGATTAATAATATAAAAATCGAGTTATCCAGTTGGCATAGTCGCTAGACAGCTTAATGTTAGCTGTGTAGCTCTGTCGGATATAATCTCTTACTATAGCACACCTATTAAAAATATCGGCATGATTCGAGTATCTTTGGAAATAGGAATGATTATTGTTACAATCATGTTGTTTTTTTTTTTTTTTTTTTTTTTTTTTTTATCAGTCAAAAGGAACAAGGAACAGAGGAAAAGAGCAATAAGAAATTCGAGTTTGAAAAATGAACGAGTCTTCTACAGTGGTACATGTATAATGCTTGTAAATATATATTAACATTGACCATGTTGTAAATGTTAAATGCTCAAGTTATCTATATATACAGTTATCACAATAAAAATGCCTCTTTGTTTAATACATCCTAAACCTCTTATAATAAGGCAAATAAATGTAAGATATTTGAAGAATTAAATTAAAAGATACCTGTAAGGCTCTAGCAGTCCTTTGATCTTCTTCTTCTTGCCTCCTGCGCATTTCTTCTTCTTGCTTTCTTCTTGATTCCATTTGTGATTTTCTATAACAAATTAAGTTGTTTTTTTCATAGTAAAATAGTTAAAATAGGTATGCTAAATTTAACAAATTATTTAAATTAAATATAGATGTGTTATACACGTGTTCTACCAGTTGGATGGTCTCGGGTTCAATCCACAGGCATTTGCCATTTAGTAGCCTCCAACAATTCCCTTAGATTTGCATTATGAGTCAACAGCTTTAGTTACAAATCAGGTATTATCGTGAAGTGGACTAATACATAGTGAATGGCATGACTAAGGACCTTAATGCATCCCTGTTGGCTTTACCTTCATCTTTAAATCTTCAATTCTAATTGTTCATCATATATTTTGTAAATGGCAAACCAATTATGACCATGTTGTAAACGTTAATAAAATATATATAATTTAGAATCTGTTTTAGGATATTATTATTATTTCAGTATTAATGATCAATCACTGATCTATATTACAGTGGTACTGGGAACAAAAACTAAAAATGCTAACCTAGGATATTAGTTTGTTTGCATATACACCTGAGTGTTGCTCTATGGATGTACACCCCCCACTACAGCCACCTACCCAGCAATAGTGGAAGTCATTTCAGTGTTTCTATCTCTCTCCTTTCTTCCCTGACTCACCTGAAGAAAATGCCAGTGGTTTGTTGAAAATTTGGTGGAGTTATGTTACTTTGTTTTGTGGATGTTTGTGACTACTACTCTGGTGTAGTGAACTTGTCCTTTTAAGGTAAGTTTGCGATTGTCCATTTCTCTCTTAGTATACTAATAACCTAGGATATTATCATTTTTTTAAACTGACTACAACATTTACTTAACTTTGTAATACAGAATATAACAGTTGGAGGGTTAAAAGTTGGTTGTTCTTTAAAATTGTAAACAGCCAATAAAAAAGATAATTTTAAAGGGTAAGCCTAATCCATATACTTTGACATGAATTCAATATAATGTTACAATAAATTCATGTTCATACATACAAATCAGGAACATGTCTTACACTTTAGAACTTGCATTAACATCTGGATTTACAAGTTAATCCGTTTAATTTGTAATTGTGATGAAACCAACATTCTACTGGACAGTTCGATTTTTAATAATTATCATGGGAAAATTTGTATTTTTTCATAATAATTACAAATACTCCAATGTAAAAAAATTATAATTATAGGTATGAAAGGTAAATTAATAATCAGAAAGATGAATCTGTGCTACGTTAACCATTACTCTTCATAAAAATAACTAAAGTCTTACTTTTTCTTATTGTCATCTTCTTCTCTCTTTTGTTTTTCTTCATCTTCTTTCTGTCTTTTCTGTTTTTCCATTTCTTGCTGTATTTTTTTAAGCCTTTCCTGCTCTTCTGCATTTTTCTGAGCTTCAAGTTTTTTCTGTAAAGACCCCATTTGACTGTTTGCCTTATTCATTAGTTGAGTATACAACGTGTTGATCTCTTCAGCTTTGATTCTTTCATTGATCTGAAAAAGAATAAAATCTTGTATCTCAGGATTTGCTAACATCTTAACAGTGCTAATACGATATATTATATTATCAAGGTTGTTATTAATTTTTTTTTTAGATCACTACGGCAAGTCGACTGACAGGATAGGTTTGGGGTTATTAGGCTTGGATATATTTTTAACGTAAAGATAGGATATCAGTTTACTACTTAATTTATTTGAAAAACTATGTTCAAAGTAAAAAAAAACACAAAAACCTTGAAAGAGAACAAATTGGATTGTTTTAAATAAAGCAGACAAATAACAAAATTACAGATTGTCAACACCAAAGTGTCTTCTTTGGAGTAAGCAATGATTGAACTATTACCCAAGAGATAATAAAATCTCATCTAAAAAATGAATAATGTTACACCAACATATGAGGGTTTCTTTGTATAAGTTCCTACAGTATAATAACAAGGTAAATTCCTATGCTTATGTTGTCAGATATTCATCAAAATTAATTGACAGCCTTTTAAGATTCTTCTGAAAAAAAATCTGGAGGATTATCTATTCTCTTCTAATGCTATTATTTTTCTAATTAATACTATATCCAAATAATTCACTGAGGGTGGGAAACTTTCAATTGTTGTTAACCAGTAAAACTAGTAAAAAAGTAATCATAATTAATTGAATTAAATGATAGATCTGCAATAAAGCCAGAAGCACGAGTTGAATTTCTGATCGGGAATTAATTATATAAAATTCATGTTCAGTTGTGCAAATTGAGCATTTGCCTAGACCCAAAGAGTTAGGCTTGACACTTTAAACACAATACAAGTTATAGTTCAAACACTGCATATTTATGTACAAAATTGGTTAAATACTTACTTTTATTTTATTGATGGCACTCTTCATATCACTCTGGAGAGCTTTGACTTCACTGACACTGGCGTCTTTGTCCTTCTTTAGTTGTGCAACTATACTTTCCATTCTACTCAACATAGACTGCAACATATTTATTTTGAATGTTGGAGAGAAAATTTAGACTTTTAAAGAACGTTATTCAACCTAAAATTACTAATAATTATTTTTGGGAGTTGACTGATGCCCTCCATTGTATAAATCAGATGTAATGCTATTCCTTACGTAAGTCTTTTTTAACACATTCAGTGCTACGTGGCCGTAAAGTCGGTCACGCTGCCCTACTGCTAGTGGCTGCGTGGCCGTAAAGTCGGTCACGCTGCCCTACTGCTAGTGGCTGCGTGGCCATCTAGTCGACCAAGCAGTTGGAACGGGTGGTGGCTAATGGCCGTCTAGTCAGCCATACTGCTTCACTCACATTATTGAATCAGTCTCCACTCAGCCTTTGCTGGGTTTGCCTGCCAGTTGGTCTTGCATTTCTACGATGTCCTAAAAGTAGGCTGTTGCTTTCAGTTTTCGGTTACCATTATTTTTAGTATTTCTAATACAACTTTTAATTAGTTTTTTCGAGAAAATGGGAGTAAAATTAAGAAAAAAGATTTGAATGTACTACAAAGGAGGAAAAATTAAAAAGACTGTATTTATGTTCTACGAACGCCCTAGAGAACGTGAATTGTGTTCTGTAGAATGTTTTGAAAAGTTATCTCAGATTAGACTAACTGTGAAAAATGTTAGAAAAGGACCTCATACTAGTTGTTTTTAATATTTTACTTAATTCCTTACATTACTTTAGAGCTTCTCACACACACACAGACTATTCTAACGATCATAAATGTACACTACACATTCAATAAAATTAGTTTATGAAAAAGAAATTTCAGCCATTAGGATAAGTTTTTTTAAATTATATATGCAGTCCACATGGTGATAATGAAAATACGACTGAACACACCTGAATGTGTTAAGGGTTTGTCATAGAGTACAGTATACTCCTCTCTTGTGATAGTATTATCTATTTATATTTTTTAACTACACTTCTTTACCATATAAAAACAACTTGACAATATTACACATATTTTTATAAAAATTAATTATAAGACTCCGAAATATTTTAAATAAAAATATAATATGCACTTATATATCAACATTTTAACGGACAGATACCTAAAAATATTACTAGGTTCTAGACTGTTACAATGCTTCGACAAACCAACACGTGTGAATGAGAATAGTGTGACTCGTTTGGATCACGTTTTAGTAAGATATTACAATATTAGTGCTATAAAACACAGCTGTGATCCACCTCAAATGACAAATCATTACACAGAACAGGCTTCACTACCAGATCTGACAACAAAATACCGACTCCATTTTAGTAACAAAATGACTTATGTTGACACTTTTAGCAACAACTGACTGAAGTCCTGTAGTAAACTTATGACATCAATATAGCTTAAATAAAAATATTCTTTAAATTATAGATTAAATTTCATAATAGTTGGGAAATAATAGGCATGAAAAAACTTCAACCATAGTTATATCAGGATTCATACATCCAAACACAACTTTATAACAAAACTCCAACAAATATTACACTTCATTTAGAACTATAATTAATTAACCCTTGACAAGAATAACAGTTAATAATTTGAAAATAATGCCAATACAATAATGTATGTACAAATAATTACTTATAACGTAATAGAAACCAAGTAAAAAATTGGTTTTAAACTGTGAAAAAACATGATAGCTTTTACTACAAAACATAATCTGTGTAACAATATATTTACCTGCAAGCCATTTATTTTGACAATTCCTCTATAACGCGGCCTGTGTTTCTTTTTGGCTAAATACATACGAATATTTTTCTGAATAGTGATATGACAGCTTCTTCTATAGAGGATTTTGTTCCGCACTGAAACATCAGTTGCAAAGTTTTAAAATTCTTTTAAAAATTAAGAGAAAAAACAGTAATATAAACACCTATCAGAATTTACCTCTTACACAGTGTTTCTTTTCTTATCTCTTAGATCTCTTTTATGACTTTTTTCAGTTTCATAGTTTAATGTTTTATTGATTTATAATCATCATGAAAGATGTTACAACCTGTATATGGATAACAGCATAGGTATTCTAATATAACAAGTTCTATGCCAAATGAGAGAATGATTTTGCTAAAAATTCAACAAATTTAGAGACACAAATAAATATAAGCAATATTATTTTTAATGTTAATACAGTAGACTCTTGGTTATCCAAGGTAACTGGGACCGGGACCACCTTGGATACGTAAAAACTCGGATAATACGGAGGTTATGGTAAAAATAATGTTAAAGCCATGAAAAAAAGTACAAAACTAGGAACATGTCTTTTAAAAGTTGTATTATCGCAGGATGACAAGAAGTTTAGAATAAGTATTCCATTTTAAAACTCTACAACAGTTGGTAAAACACTACAATAATAGAATTTAGTAATAAAAAATCTAATGTAATGTCCATAGGCAGCATTGTGAATGGGCAATTTCCTGTAACGTTACATTTGTTGACAACGAAACCTTTCTTATTTAATTAATCTATCTACGGTCCACGGTAGTACTCATGTCTTGGTTTTAAGTGCAGGGTAACGTTCAGTCTGATTACCAAACGAAATTATCATATTTATTCTGTCGTTTATAAGAGAGAACGCAATCTGCTTTATTCTCTTAATAGTGCAGGGAACCATTCAACATTTTAAAGGAACAAAATTATCGCATCAATACCACATTTCTTGTACACATTGGCGACAAAAACACTGATTCATCATTTCAATTTCGTTATAAGCAACTAACAACCATTTACCACTCATATTAAAACACTTGAATAAAATATTGAACCATAACAGTCACAACAATAAATTACGATAATATTTCCAATACTGTATTGTAAAATCACGAAAGTCAACAAACGAAAACAACCACATTTAGTGCAAGAGCAGTCTACTAAGCCAATAGTGTCAGGTGGTGATGTGTCATGGGTGAATGCATTTGGGTGGAAAAATTATTCCCATAATAAGGTACAATATCATAAATACGTCTTGTGACGGCCCTGCAGCGCCATAATCTAGCACCAACAGCCAATAGAGACACTGATTACTTGTCAAACGAATATATGATGTGTCACGCTATAGTTTTCGTTTTATTAATAGCTTTATGTTTATTTTTCATCGTTTGATAACTAGCTCGGTTAACCCGGAGGCTCAGTTAATTGGAACTTGGATAACCGAGATTCTATTATATAACAAGCTCCCATAACTCATACTTTGGGTCAAAATATGTACTGATACACATATGTACAAATTTTTCCTATTTCTGGGATACATTTTTGTATATGAGCCACCACATTTTACTTTGGGTCCCTTGCAAAAATACTTTATTGCCAGAACTACACATTTTTGTATTTTATTTAATTAATTATAACGGAAAAATTAAATCTGGGATTAAGATTATAATAATCTTCTTTCACTTATATAAGGATTATGTCTCGACTGAATAGATCTAAAGACATGCATCAAAATATACAGATATTATGTTTAATAGTACATTTACCCACATGCCCACCATGCACGTACAGTTGGCATTTACCACACACGCCCACCATACACTTTACGGTGGATTTAATAGTCTCGCGTATGTAATTGCCATACGCGGATTATGGCTGGGCCAGACGACCATATGCGACCGGTGGAAATAAACACCCCTGTGGACACGGCGTGGCGTGGGTCTAATACCCTGTGGAAAACCTTGTTTTGACATACTAATTGTAGCATCGTTACGTATAATTCTGCCAAAACTGAAGAAAAGTTAATTGATAATCAATAAATTAAACTTAGTGATCTACTTATTGTACATATTTAAATTGAAGTTTCTATTTGCCAATAGATATGTTGTACGTGCCTTTCCACGTTTCCATTGACTATAGTGTATAGAAACACTTTGTTTTAGTCTTTTGCTAATGATAACTGATTGTAACTTTATAAAAATATAGTATTTATATATTTATTTTACATTTTTACATCAAAATTATATTTTCATTCTTTCTTTACTCAATTGAAATACTCATCCAATTTAAAGCTATATATACAGTCATAAATTAATACATTTTAAAAATGCATACATTTATTGTACATTTTTGTATATATCTAGCAATTCACTAGTAATATTTTATCTGATTTCAGGTTACTTACATTTTATAACAGAAAGAGCACACCATTGAGCTTTCTTCCAATGAGACTGGAGCAACCACTTCTTCACTTTAGCAACCATTTTGGAAAGGTTCTCAGGATCTGATCTCATAATTGCATCAAATTCTGCAAATTTTCCTGGGCGAAAGAAAACCTTTGATACTCCAAATCTGTAATCCTTTTCATTCATTCCTAAGGCTCTGAATAGGCTTGCAAATCATCCGTTGGATCTAAAGCGAGCCAGCTTGGTCGGGAGGAATCTACGATTCATGTCATACAAGGCAGAAATGAATCCGTGTCCTTGATGGGAATCCCTGCTGCATCAGTTCCAGCACATGGTCATCCCGGGAACACTGAGTTGAGACAAGATGGAACCTCCTTCAATCTGATGATCAACCCATTTTTTTGATATTGGTTTGATACACCGAACAAAGTTTTTCCTAAATTATTTTAAAGTTTACAAACAATATATTACGATCTTTAAATTAAAGCCATTATTTATCAATGAATTATATACAAATATATTCACATTCCTAAATTACTTGACAAATTTAAAACAATTGCATTTTTCAATCTTTCTTGCTGACTTTCCTTACACTACCGCGGATGGGAGATTACTGAAATGAAGTGGTTCCAAGAAGCTAAACATAATCACTAAAACCTTTTAAGTTATTCATACTTCATATAACAGAGTGGTTAGTATGGCATTACCCTAATCGTTAACTTGTAAATAAATACTTTACTAATGTTTCTACTGACATGAGGGGAAATTGAAAATTGTATGATTTACTCAACAAAGTTTAGACACTGATTTAAATTGAGCTGTTTGAATTAATTTCGCAGACATTTTTCCAGGCCGATAAGTATCTAAGACCCAGTTTTGTTTTTTAGGCCAAAACTTGAAAAAAGCACATAACTTTATTTTTGTAGGTTAATTACTCTTAAATGATTATATAGATTGCTATGTTTCCAAGCAAATACTTCCTAGATGTCCAAACCCGTCATTTTCAGTTATAACTTTATATATATTAGCTATATGTGCCAGTGATGGTGTGACACACCTTGAAAATGAACAGCATGTACCACCGTTGGTACAAGCACACTTTGAAAGTCGGATGACATTGTTCCAAAGGACATTAGTACAATAGGTTTCATGATTTGCTATCTTATAATTTTTTAACATATTATTTGACGGGTTTGGAAGGCTTACTTACAATTTTCAATGATATATTATTTTAAAATCATTAGAGAAAAGAAAAATGATGTAAAAGAAAATAATAATTCTAATATTCTTTAAAAAGTGGCAGATACTTTTGTAGCTAAGTTCCTCCTTATATAATTAGTTTTATGTCATTGGGATTATTCTTCTGAAACCTTCAAACATTTGTTTTTACTGTACCATGGAAAAATTAATTGAGAGGTATTCAATTTTTCCCCAAAAAGAGGAAGATAAATTGTCTTTAATACATAGGAGAGACAGTGCATCGGCAAAATTATCTGAAAAGATCAGTCCACTAAACAAACTTGAGCCAAAATAAAATTTCCAATCCAACTGTCAATTTTCAGATGAATATTTAGAGACTGAAATACTGAGTAAGTCAACTTTCATCGAGAGGGTTGTGGGAAGTAGGGGTGTGGTTCTATAGAGTATAATAAAATTTAAACCATAGTCTGTATTTATACAATTACTTAATGTCTTTAGTATTCTTCGAAGCAATAGTAAACATAGTATTTATAATAAATATTATGTAAGGTTTTTTAAATAGATATGATAATATTTATGAAATTATAAACTTACCGTGCTTTTCAGTTTATCCATGAGTTCTGCCAGTTGAGTTTTGAACTTGGAGCCTACACTTATGAACGTAAGTTTGCCCTTGAGCGTCGCTGTGGTGCCGCCCACAAACAAGCTCTGCAGGAAGGGATTCTTGCTCTCCTGCACAAGACCCTCCAATGAAGCATGTAGAGCATCATTGTTCTTCTCTATGAACTGATTCTGAAATGTTTAAAAATCACCAAATTAACAAATTCACTAACATTAGATACATTTTTAAGATAATGAAAAAATACTTAATTAATAAACAAACCTAACTAGTTTGCTGATATTTTCAAAGTTTGTAATAACAGTAGGATTGTGAATGCATGGGAAGAATGATAAATTTTAAAAGAAAAATTCAAGGGTTGTATAACAAACTTATACATAAAATGGTTAACTTTCATTCTGAGATAATTTTTCATAATATTTAGATTTCTCCTAACTGGTTTGGTTAGCTAAAAATAAAATATTAATTTAGTACAGTTATTATTGGTAGTTTAAATAAAATTAGGGTATACAATTTTCTGATCTCATAGGTTTCTTAACAGTTATGCTTATCCTTAAAAAAAGACTAGTTTAAAATTGTGCATTCGTAAATAAAAATTAACTTGTATTGTAAAATCAAACCCAATATGTTAGCAGCTATTGAGACTCTTAAGGTGATGGATGCATTTTTATTTACTTACAACAATAATATTAATTTAAAAGTAACTAGTATTAAACAAAAGGATTTTAATTTTTGCTCGCTTTTAGTCAGTTATAAAAAAATATTTTATTTTTAAACGCAATTATAATATTATCCGGGTATGTTTTAACCTAAAATAATGTATGTTAAAATAATATAAATATTTATTTATATTAGATAATCGTACTTCGGAGTATACAACAAACTAGGCTCAGTGCTAAAAGTTTGTTTTTATGATTAACAATGTATCCTGATGTACAGCTAAATGTAGATAGATCATATTTAAAATATGTGACATTTCATACATTACTCTGAGAATTGTCTCATTTATGTGACTAATAAAGAATTTAATTGAAAAGGTGTAATGAATAAACTTGAATCATACGTACAGTCTGGTAACAAACAGCACCCGCAAAATGACGGACGAGGAACCCTTCATCATCTCTTATTTCCCGGTGAGCTTTAAGTCGAGAGTTTCTGGGTAAGGCTAGTCTGAAGTGGCTGTTCCACGTCTGATGTACTTCAGTTGTAAAGTGAGTGTAACTACACTGCGGTAACTTGGATTCCTCATCCAACAGGCTAAATATGCCATTCCCTTTGGACTCTATAAGATCTGTAAATTACACTTTTTTAGTTAAATTCAAAAATAAATAAGGAACCTCTTCAGTTACTTGGTGAAAATGTTAAATAAACCCCACAGTTGCCATATATTACACAGCTAAATATTTTATAGTCTATGTACATGTGACTAGAGTGTGTGTGTGTGTGTGTGTCACTAACAAATCATCAGGTGGCAGTCAGAAAACTGGTGTTTTAGGTAACAATAAATGTATATAAAATGATATAGTGCCCGCTAAAACTTGACTACAGATAATGTTTTCACCTTACGCTGACAGCAAAACATAAGTCATAATCAATTGATGTACTGATAATTCTAAATAAAATGTTACTTAGATTATTCTTAGACATTTTCTGTATATTTGATTAATTAAAAGGTCTATACCAGAAGAATATTTCAACATTCATTGTCGAACATTATTTTTATTGAATGTTTTGTATAAACCTTGGAGGATGTTTTTTAATCAACTTGTAACAAAGGTTTCTTGTAACAAGGTCAACTTGTAACTTGTGAGTGTTTCCATTGTAATAAACTTTTACATTGTTGTACTATGCATGTTTTTAAAGTACAACTTGTCTGTTACCCAAATATCCCTTATATTTTCTAAAACTAGATAACATTTAGAGTTTTTTGGCTATCTTGGAGTGATGAGTTTAGTAAAATAAGATTGTTACCTAGGCATACCTCCTTTCTGCTAAACTTTTTTTCAAAGTATGAGATTCTTCAAGATAATTCTTAAGACGCATCAAACATACACTGGTTCATTGTTACTAAAATGATACCAAACATGATTAGATTTATGTAATTTTACTCAGTATAATATTCAGTACAAGTAAACGTCACACAACACAAATTTATTACAATTCTAGAGCACAATATATATTACTCAATTCAAGTACAAAATGCAACAAATTTATGGTGATCGATTCTCGGTGAAACCCACACTCGCCTTCCTCAGGACCAGTGGGATTCACAAAGAATGGAACAGAATGGAAAAGAATGGAAAGAAAAACACCATTTTCCATTCTTTTGTGAATCCCTATGGCGTGGTGAGGAAGGCGATGAGCGTGTTCATCGAATCGTCACATATATTTATGTATTTTGTACTTGAATTGTATATATTTGTGACATGTTGTGCTTATATTGTAATAAAAATTTGTGTTGTGTGAAGTGTACTTGTACTGTTAGTTTACCAACCAGTTATTGCTAATTAAAAAACTATAGGATAATATTCTATTGGACCCACCCACCTGTTAATGATACAAACTGGTGATGTAATTGACCCACTGTTTATTAACTATTATAATTCAACTTCCATATATAAATTTACATTTAATTACAACTTAGAATATGGTTTACCTATGCAGTCCTGGTTATCTACAAACTCTATCTTCCTCACTGACAGCCCTTCTCTCTGATACAGTTCTTGTTCATCTTTTAGGATTCTCTCATTGAAAAATTGCTGCAATTTTTCGTTACAATAATTTATACAAAACTGCTCAAAACTGTTGACTTGGAAGTATTCTGAAAATATTAATTGCAGATGCATTAGTTCCAAAAACTAGAATTTATAATACATTACATTTTATCTGAGGATGTTTTATTATATGTAAAACAAATCTTTGTGATACCTGACTAAAAAATAGTGGTTTATTGCAAACATTAAAAAAAACATCCATACGTTTTGAAGAATAACAGATTTTTTAAATTTTGTTAATAAAAATACAAGAGTTTTGGTTGGCAAAACAAGAAAAAAAGAGCAAAAGGATATTGTGTTATACATTATTGTTTAGTGTTGAAAATATAGCTCCAGTAATACAAATGATTTATATGTTTGGTCGTGAAACTAATGTAATTTTCACCGACTTCATTTTCAAATCAGATAAACACCTTGAAACAACAGATCTAGATTTAATAATTATGTAAAACTAACACACAATTCAAAGAAAACTACAACAACAAACCTAAGCGCAATATTTGGTACATTAAAACATCTTTCTTATTATAGTCATATTCTCCATTTACTCTAAATAGATTTTTTAGAGGCTATTAAAAGTAAACAAATCTCAATTGGTTCCAACACTTATATGCGCAAACTCTTGATATTAGATCAAAAGTTGATTATTTTTTACAAATACCATTGAAAAGTGCAAAAGATCTTACACATAATTTATATAAGTATTAAAATGACTTTTCAACATGTATAAATGTTGATAACGTCAATAAAAAATTGCAATTTTGTTATGTTTGCATTGTTTATTAACAATAATAAATTGAACTATGCTGACAAGAGTACATTAGATGTGTCAGCATAATCGCATTGAGTGTGTAACCTGAACTCATTTTCAAACCTTGGGACTGGGTTTGGGATCAAGTTTCTTAACCAATTCTTAGGCACTTGGAAGTTCTCCCTCTTGAAATCAGCTGGGCATTAGATTAAATAGTTTGACTCATGGTATGTATGGAATTTTATTTTAAAGAGTTCCCACCTTGTGCAATAATATGAACAAGTAAATCTGCATTTCTTGTTGTGAAACTAAAAACCTGTCTATTTCAAGACTTGCTTCAAAGCATACGAAATACTGTCTCAACAGACAGATTGATATACTGTAAGTATCATTCAAGTTTACTTCAAGGTTGTTGTTAGTTTTGTCTGCAACTATCTTTCGCTGCAGTCCTCCCATAGTTATTAAGGTGGGCTCTTCTGTAGGCGAGGACTCTCATAAACACTTGATGAACCTCTCTCCATTGGAAATTTTGCCTATATAAACAATTTTCTTTTACTAAAGGAGCATTAGTAGACAAGTTATTGTAAGTTTTTTCAGTCTGGTTGCTTATAATCCCTCTTTAGTACCATAAAATTGCAGTTCTCACTTTTGTGAAGCATAGTGAACAACTAATGATCTCATTCCTATGAAAAAAGAATTTTTCAAATTTTCAATGTCTTTCCAAGGTGTTTTCTGATCTAACAGTTCCTTTGTGAGGTATATATCAGTAGCTCGCATTCTTGAGTCGTCTAAGGTTTATTGCTCTGGTTTTGCTTCATTTTAACACAGTTATCTTGATCTATGCTAACAGAAATTAAAAAACACTGTGATCTTCAAGCTTACATTTGTATTTTTCTGATAAGAATATCTGTGTCATGTATAAAAATTGTGATATTAGATTATGGTACCCACTAGGGTTTCATTTGATACTTGCTATGTTACTGTACCTACCTCATCTTTTTCACACAGTGACTGAAAATTTATAATTAAAACTACCTGTACCTGCCGCTTCGCCAGCCATAATATTGAGTTTGATTTACATCTAATTTCGAAAATCTGATGTTAAGTATAGTTTACTAATGTGCTAAATTAATTATTTTTAATTTTAAAAGTTTATTCTATTCACAATTTTATCAATTTGTTTTTATTAATAGCTGTTAATAAAATAATCAATCAATTGATATAGCTCCATAAGAATAGCATGGGAATTTATGAGGCCACAGGTTAGAGTTTAAGGTCGGAGAGGAAACCCTTTCTTAGTGAACCTTACGGGTCAAGATAAAACCTATGTACAAAATGTCAAGTAAATTGAAACTTATAGTTTTGGAGAAATAGTGCTGAGTGGCTAATGGTCTTTCATATATAGAATTTTTAAAATAAAAATTTTCCGATTGAAATCAGTTTGTTCTCCTTGATAAAAAGTTTCATAATTTCTAGACAAATCTGTAAGTCTACTTTTAGAAGCACAAATTACTGTAGTTGACTCTAAATCAGTGAAATATCGGGTTTCTCGCCATATTTAGCTATGTCCTATGAACGGGCTATGCATTTGGTCAAATTAAATTGTAAATTTTCCGATTAAAATTAGTTTGTTCTCTTAGATAAAAGTTTCATAGCCTAGAAAAATCTGTAAGTCTACTTTTAGAGAGCGCGAAGTACGGTAATTAACTCAGAATCAGTGAAATATTGTGTTTCTAGCCATGTTTAGCCATGTCCTATGACCTGTCTATACATGTGTCCAGATTAAATAGTATATTTTCCCATTGAATACAGTATGTTATCTATGTTATCTTAGATAACAAAGTTTTACAGTCTAGAAAAATCTGTAAATCTACTCTTAGAGGCCGTAAATTAACCAATTTGATTTACACGCACAAATTGAAAATATAGCTCTACCTAAGGATGAAGGAGGTGAGATAGAGCAAAAAGTCATAGGGAAAAAGCTATAGATCGTCTCAAATCAGGCACAGAGTATGGTGTTAGTTTTGCTGTAGAACAATTCATTTACCCGCTACAGTCTAATTAGAGAAACGCTGTTTTGGCATTTAAAATTGTTGCACTAAAAAGGCTGCCATCTTCGATTTGCTAAGAACTTTTCAAAATCCCTTCTTATTGCACATCTACAACATAAGACCTTTGGCTCTACAAAATTTAAGCCTCGTAGGCTTAGTTCTTTTTTAATTACAACGATGAGTAAGTGAGTCTATGGTATTTGCCTTTTATAGGTATAGATAGCAAATTAATATTCAAGTGTTTAGCACTGATTTATCCATAAAAGTGTTTGGTATTGATTGGTATGAATAAAGACCTAATTTAGATGTGACGAGGAGTTTAACCAACTATGTATTTTCTTATTAAAAATATAAATAAAAAATATGTGAACTAGGGTTTTTGTTATGCCTAGTACAAATAAATACTTACCAAAGCCAGCAATATCCAAAACACCAATATAATAACTGGAAGCTTGGAAAGGAATACTTTTATTGATCCTATGAACAACGTGATCAAACAGACGGCTATAAATAGATTTAGCTAGAGCATCTCGGGCATTATTGGCTTCATATACTTTCAGAGGAAAATCTGCAATAAAAATAAAATTACTTTGAAATTTGTAAAAAATAATATTATTTACTAGTTGTAATACACCTGCATGTTATTCTTACACTTTGCTAACACTAATAAATGAATGAAAATATCTTTATTCTTATGAAAGCAAAATTATGAAGTCTACCACTTAACTTAAACCCCTAGGTGCTTTCATAGCATGTAACAAATAGGAATTTCCATATTGTCAGAATATTTTAGACAGTCTGATTTCTGATTTTTAGTAGCCCCAAAACATAAATATCTTGATCAGTGTTGCTTAACATAATTTTAAGGGTAAATAATTCTGATTAGATAACTGAAAATGAAATACGTGTTACAAAGTTTAATTTATAAATTACTTAACACTTTTGTGTGAGTCGAACGCTGCGCGGGTGGTTAGCGTCTTGCGCACGCAGCGGATCGGTCGCCGGCGGTGGACGGAGCAATGCTGGCTTGTAGGCTTCAGTGTCTCCTAGCCTCTTGCCTTAGAAGGGTCGGATTTGCGCCGCATTATAGCCTGTTTCTCGCGTCACGTTTCGGTGTTTTTCGTTCGTGGATCGCGTCATTTTGAGCCAGTTGGCTACAAAAGAAAATGTTGTACTGGATGGATGGATGGGCTGTAAATATATGTAAATAGAGTGTGTGTATATAATTGTGATGTATCGAGTTGTGTTTATAAGTATTGTCACTGTTCTAATGGCGGCAGGCGTCTCGCGGCGTGCATGGGTTTCGTTGCGATGTGCGGCCCCATAAACCGGCGGCGATCACTTCGGAAGCCCCGATCTACCAGAATTGAGGCCATAAATGGATTTGGTGTATCAACCCTGTTTTGACTTATAAGGTATTGTTTTGGTACAAAATATTATTTTAGATCTGACCTTTTTTACATGTTTTTAACTTATTTTTTCAGCATCGAATGTGTTAAGGTATGTCATTGACATTGCAATACACGAACGGTGGTATTTGCGTATTTTTTAAAGTATAAAGAATATATTTAAAATTACACAGATTTTCTTTTGTAAATCCAAATATTGTGTTTATATAGTGCTGCTCTGGTCTTAATTGACCTGTAAATGTTGTATTTTTTGCTCTTTGTGTATATTACAGTTATGTACGGTGTTAAAAGTTTCAGACCAGTTTAATAAATTTTGTTTGAATTAACACGTTTGCTGCGGCCGTTG
The DNA here is from genome assembly GCA_035578905.1 of Stictocephala bisonia. Lineage (NCBI taxonomy): Eukaryota > Metazoa > Arthropoda > Insecta > Hemiptera > Membracidae > Stictocephala > Stictocephala bisonia. The sequence goes on along the minus strand of JAQJVL010003504.1, from coordinate 8,270 downwards.
CCTATGGGCAACAACCCAAATCTTACCACAGGTGTGGTTGTTGCAATGACTGAGCAGATTTAGTTTACTTGGAGCCTTGCAGTAGGAAAATAGTTGAGTGGTGAAGCATTCAGGTAAAGTTCTTTGCATATGTTGTTTGATCGGTTAAGTTTAGCCACCATTTTGTAAATATTAATTGCATTGCATGTACTATTGTGACTCATGCTTGTACAACGGGCGCAGCAAATGTGTTAAATTACAAAACTGAACATTATAATGTCTAGATTTGTAAAAACTATTCTTAGGCACTGTAGGTCATTCTTTAAGCATATATTCTATGAGGAATTAAATAAAACTTAAATGTGTGTATAGACTATTGTCAAAGAACATTTAATGGTGTTATCCACATCTTAAAAGGTTGATCTAACCTAAAATGCTCCTTTTTGCTTTTCTTAAAATAAGAAAGAACAGTGGGTTTAAAGGGATATTCAAACCGTCCTCCTCCGTTTTCCAACAACTGGATAGGCAAAATGACAAAAGTAATTTTTACTAATTTGAGGTTAGGTTATAGGGAACTAAGCATGGAAGTACAAAATAAGAGAGAAAGGTCATTACCATTCTTACCAGAAAAGGAAAATCCACTTGTAGATATGATACTTGCAGTTTATTTATTTATTAAGTAAAACTGAGATTATTACATACAGTGGTAATGATCCTACCACCCACCCCTACATGTGGTGGGCCCTCACGCCCATCCATAACACATGTCATGGTAATAGACTTCCCTACTCACCCCATGTGTACGATCATAATGACCCTTACCAACATTCGGTATGGTTGGTAGTTGGACCATTGCTACCTTACATATATGGGAGAGTAACCACACTATCCTATATCACACTATGTGTATGGGTACGTGGATTGGTCATTAAACTTAAGGAGAAGGAGGGTTAGAGTGGTCAGAAATTCTGGTAAATTGTGGCCTGGTTTCTAGGAATCACGAATCTATTCTCCATTAAATCAATGTTAACTGGCGGAGAATGGTACCAGTAGCATCATACATTTGTACACTTGTGCAGTGACTTTTATGTTTCTCGTGTTTATTTTAGTGGACTTTCTTTAATGATAAGTTATATGATTCCTTTCTTTTCTGATGTATTAATCTCATAAAGGATCTTGAGGAATCATCAGAATGTTTTTCTAGTTTTGCTATTTTTCTAGAGTTTTTATAACAGAGTATATACTGTTATAAATGACTTTTTATCATTTGACCTGTTCTTAGAAAATTTAGAAAGTTTGATGTAGCCTTCACTTGATATGATTACTGAAGTGACAAGCTTGAAATTCAATAAACTAATAAGAACTACCAACTTATTTTGTTCCTCATTTTACATAGTAATATTTCTTAGATACAATTTTCAGGTTTTGGGTAAGAAGCTTAGGAATGAATCTGTCGAAATGAAGAAATTATTAATTTTTTACAGATTGCTATGTCAGGCCTAGCAAGCCGATAGCGAAGTTGATATTGCTTTCAAAACAATAACCAAGCCTCGGAAGGACAGGAGTAACGGACGTGACTGGAAACGAAAAAGGATAAAGATTGGAACACTGAACATACTTACGCTTTCGGGAAAAACAGAAGAATTGATAGACGAGATGCAGGAAAGGAGAATAGACATTCTGGGATTGAGTGAAACAAAGTGGAAGGGGCAGGAAGTAGAGAGTTGAGAGGAGGGACATGGCTGTACTGGAGTGGAGGAAGATCAACAAGGAATGGAGTAGCAGTAATGGTTAATAGGAGGATAAAGGAGATGCTAGACGAAGTGGAGTTTATATCGGATAGAATGATGACAGTTAGGATTAGAAACAAAAACAAGGAAATAAAAATAATGCAGGTGTATGCACCACAGACAGGATGTTCAGAGGAAGAAAAGGAAGAGTTTGAAGAAAGCTGGAAGACCAAATACGAAATGTAAATATATTAATGGGGGAATTTAAATGCAAAGGTTGGGACCGACAGAAGAGGGTTTGAGGAGGTGTTGGGCAATTTTGGGTTTGGAAACAGAAATGAGGAAGGAAGACGACTGCTGGACATGTGCCAAAGAAATGCATTGACAATTTGGAAATGGGAGATTTCAAAAGAGGGAGAGCATCTAATAACAAGGTATAGTTGGGATGGATAGTAAAAAGTGTGATATTGATTATATAATAACAGATAGAGAATGGGGAGATAAAAGATCAATGGATTGTGAAGGTGTTTCCCAGCGGTAAGCGTAGGAGGGGACCATAGGACTGTTGGTGGGGGTGTTTAGAATGGAAATAAAAGAGAGCAGAACGACAAAACCAGTTGAAAGAATAAAGGGATGGAGACTGCAGGAGGAGCAGAAGAAGGAAGAATTTAGAAATATGGTTTAAAAAGGAGTTACCCAGAACAGAGGTCAGGGGAGCTGGAAGCGGAATGGAATCGGTTCAAGGACACAATAGTAAAGGCAGCCGAAAAGGTATGTGGGAGAACAAAGGGGAAAAGAAGAGAAAAACAAACAAGTTGGTGGAATGAAGAGACAATTAAAGGAGTAAAATGAGAAGAACAAAGCATGGAGGAAGTGGTGGAAAACCAGAGCGCAAGAAGACAAAGATGAATATTTGGCAAAGAAGAGAGAATGCAGAAGAATAATAAAGGACGCAAAGGACAAGGAATGGGAGAACTTCACGAAAAAGTTAGAGGAAGACTTAGGACAAACAAAAAAGATGTTCTATAGTATGATGAGGAACAAAAAGAGAGTGACGAAAGTGCCAAAACAATGCAAAATGAAAATGGAGTCATGGTGGAAGGAGTGGAAATGAAAAAGTTGTGGAAAAGGTAATTTCCAAACACTGTTGAATGAAAACTATGAGGAAGAAGAGGAAGACGAAAATGAGGAGCAATGGGAGAGAGGGGAAGAGATAAGTTGGAGGGAAATAGAAAAGGCGGTGAAAGAGATGAAAAGTGGGAAATCCCCAGGACCAGATGAACGTATCATCAGATATGGTAAAGGCTTTGGGAGCAGTCGGGAGTTACATTGGTTGGAATGAGAGTCTTCACATGCGTATGGAGGAGGAAGAAGAGTGCCTGACGACTGGGGGAAAGGTTGAAATAATAACAATACACAAGAAGGGAAGTGAAGACTATGCAAGAACTATAGAGGAGTAACATTAATAAGCCATTGTTGCCAAAATATTTGAAAAAATAATTTTTAACAGGATTAAGGACGTGACTACGAGGACCAGATAGGGGGAGGAACAAACATGGGTTTAGGAAGGGAAGAAGTACGATCGACTTGATTTTTTGCAGTGAGAGACAAATGGTTGAAAAGCACTGGGAGTTCAATATAAAAAGTTAATATGGTGTTTATAGATGTCGAGAAAGCCTACGATTCTGTTAAGAGAAAAAGTATATGGGAGAGTATGGAAAAAAAATAGGGAGTGACAGAAAATATGATGAAATGGGTTAAGAAATTGTATAGGGTGCACGAGTGCAGAGTTAGGACATGTGATGGTAATACAGAATGGTTCAAGGTAAAGAAAGGGCTGAAACAGGGGAGGTGTTCTGTCTCCGATTCTTTTTAATGTAGTTATGGAGATAATGATGAGAGAAATTAAAGAGGAGACAAATGAAGAGATGAAGATTAATGATGTTTGCTGACGATATTCTGATGTGGGGAGGAAAACAGGGAGGAGATACATGAACATACTGGACAAGTGGAGTAGGAAGATGAGGGAGAGAGGGCTGAGGATAAGCAAGGAAAAAAGTGAAAGTAATGGTAGTAGGAAGGGACACAGTTTTGGAAGAAAGATATATTGGTAGATGGAAGTATACTAAAAAAGGTAGATGATTTCAAATACCTTGGAACGATGGTGTCAAGTGATGGAAAGAATGGAACAGGAAATAAATGCCAGATTAGGAATGGGAGCGGGACTTCTTCCAGGACGGTGAAAAACACCTAGGTATGGGACAAAGAGGTACCAAGGAGGGCCAAGGTAATGATGTTCAAGAATTACTATAGGCCTATAATTACTTATGCGGCAGAGACATGGCGGATGTCAGAAAGGGAGTGGAGTAGAGTACAGGCAGGGGAAATGAGGTTCTTGAGAGCAATAAAGGGAAGAACTCGAAGAGATAGAATTAGGAATAGTGAGATAAGGAAGGATGTAGTGGAGGAGAGTATAAGAGAAAGAGTGGAACAAGCAAGGTTGAGGTGGTATGGTCACGTAAAAAGGATGAGTGTAGAGAGGTTGCCGAGGAAGATGGAGGAATGGGAAATGGAGGGAAGGAGGCCAGAGGAAGACCACGAAGAAGATGGCTGGATGGAGTGAGGACAGACGTGGAAAGAGAGGGAGTGTGTGGGGGGAAGTGGTGAGAGAGGAGATGTGGAGGGACAGGAGAAGATGGAGAGGCTTGGTGACAACCCAGACCCAGGATTGACTGGAACGGGACCGGATAAGTAAGTAAGTAAGTAAGAAGATTTTTTAGAAGAAAGTTTAAAACTCATAAATACTTATAAACAAATTACTTTTGGTGATTTATAATATGATAGTGATGATTATCTTAGTACGTAAACAAATGAGACAGGTCTTTGTGACTTCCCAAATGTCAATGCCCCTACTGGAATGGGCATGCAATGCATGCCATGTACAATGTTGCATTAAATGGTTTCCATCCATTTGATGATTTCTATGTAAATAAATCATTCATTACAATAGTTTTCTGAATTTTAATGTTATTTTCATGCAGTCATTTTAAACTTTCTGAAATTTAACTGTGCTCCATCCAAATCATAAAAATAATTGTATTTTTTTATTAACATGGTTAAATTAATCCACACAGTATTTTAAACTATCAGTATTAAAATGATTGTGACCTAAAGTTAGATAGAGAGTCTTTTTATATGTAAATAAAATTTAAAAAACTTACAGTATAACAGTGCCCTTAAGCCCTCCTCGGTTCGTCATCATGACTTTGGTGACAAGAGCTTGTCGAAGCTCTTCAGCATCAACAGCCAGAAGGCCTGCAGCCACCCGAAGACTGGCCTCTGAGGCTGAAGTGATCTTAGACCCACCCTTGTTTCCTTCCATGTTCTCTTCAAACTCAATGTTACCCAAGTGTAGCACGGCAGATACTGTGGAATACAGTTCATACCTCTCAGCACTCGATAAACCCAGTCTACTCAGTGCCTGTGGACAGTTAACACTAAATTATTACAGTTTCAGAACCAAGATCTACATGGTAATCTATACGTTAATTAGCAGATATAAAACTTTTTCCATTAATCTGAAGAAACAGTAAAACTTTGATTAGTGGAAATGAACTAATTTAATTGAGACTTTGATGTGTTATTACTTCCATCTACAAATAAAACCTCTTTATATTGGTTTAGTTATTCTGAAAAATTAAGTTTTACTTAACACTACACCTTTTATTTGTAGTATTTAACCAATTTATATGTTCAAACTACTCAAACTTTGTCTATTGTTAACTACTCTTTTCTCTTTGGCTATACCAAAACCTGCTAAGCCATTAAATGTCTTTTAACACAAAACTCAAAAAAAAAAAAAAAAAAAACCTTACAATATGCAATACAATAATGAACTAAATCAAAGGATAATATAACCATTGATTTTATACACAAATAGATTTCCCATCCAATGTTAAATTTTGAGTCTCAAAATATCAGCTGTTTTTGTGGTCCATTGTGGAGTGCTAGTGTAGTCCCATGTAATGTAATGCAGTTTTAACCAGATTGTGGTTGCGGGCCACACAAACATAACAAAATTACTGGCACAGATATTCCTATTAGATGGTTTATCTATTGTAGGTTTATATAATCAATGATATAACCAAGAGATAAACAATCAAAATATTACATCAAACAACAAATGTCTAGCAGTGGTAGAACATATTACATTAGTATAGCCAATAATACATTAATAGACAGGATTTCAGTTATTTTAACTAGAATCTACATTTTCCGGTGATAACCGCATCAAGGTACTATCTACAATATTTACAAGATAACCAGACGTTTTGCCCATACTGTGATGGGTTTCTCTGAGACTGAGATTGGCAAATGACCTTCCAGCTTTTATAACAGGTGGTGGGGTGGGGACTGGTTGGCAGGTATGCTGGAGAGGGGGCGGAGCCACAACCCACGTCACCTACGGTCATTGGCCGAAGAAAATCAATATGGTTGAATCTTCCATTTTATTTCAATTTACTTAAAATGGGTTCCCATGTTTTTGGAACCCATTTTAACCCAATTTTCTTCGATTTATAAGCCACCAAATAAATTGAAGAATTTTTGGAGGCCAGTTATAGATAAAATTCTATAAGCTATGCCTGGAGTATATGAAATACCTTGAAGTTGCGGGTCAATCTACATAGGGGAAACCAAGAGGTTAATTTCTACAAGGATTAAGGAACATATAAGGCATACTAATAATGAAGATACGGAAAAGTCTGCAGTTGCTGAACATAGCACAAAAAGTAATCATGGAATTTTATTTGAAAAAACTAAAGTCCTTGCCAACATCCCGCATTACTACCCGATAATTGTAAGTGAAGCTATAGAAATATATCAAAGAAAAAATAATTTAAATAAGGATGATAGTATACGGCTTTCAAAGACATGGGAACCCATTTTAAGTAAATTGAAATAAAATGGAAGAATCAGCCATATTGATTTTCTTCGGCCAATGACCGTAGGTCATGTGGGTTGTGCCTCCGCCCCCTCTTCAGCATACCTGCCAACCAGTCCCCACCCCACTACCTGTTATAAAAGCTGGAAGGTCATTCGCCGATCTCAGTCTCAGAGAATTCACTCAGGATGCCACATCACAGTATGGGCGAAACGTCTGGTTATCTTGTAAATATTGTAGATAGTGCCTTGACGCGGTTGTCACCGGAAAATGTAGATTCTCGTTATGACACTGGCCGCTTAAGCCTGTTCTAAGATTTTAGTCATTTTAATAATTTTAAACTTATTTTTTATTTATTTATTCATAATCGTCAAGATATGGGCGAATATGGATTTCGAATGAGTGTGATGAGTGTAGATGAGTGAATGTAGTCATTGTTACAAACCAAGGCCGACTATTCCTTAGAAAGTGTCATTAATTAATAGCCCAATGACATATGAACAGCCGGTGGTTATCAGCTGATCCTTCTCAAAATGTATTGACTCTGATTGGGATCGAACTGAGAACCATTAGCACATGAAGCTGGGATTGAACCAACTACGCTACCGACCAATTTGTTAATTGTTACTTAAATAATTTGCTTACTATCTTTACAAGCTAATAGTTAGTCAGTGGTTATATATTAATTCTGAGGCATGCTTCCCTATGTCCTTATGAGGGAACCAGATTATCAGCATGTATAGGCTAAATATATTTTCACTTACTTCATCCATATTTTTGAAGTCAGTTACATCGTCAAGCATAGGATCTCTCAAACTTCCTTTTTTTCTGTGTACATCACTTTTCTGATTGACATTAAGGCTTTTCTCAGTTGTGTTATTGGTAAAATACTGTGTACAACCCTTCTTCAGATACTGAAACAGATAAAGGTAACTTCTAGAATTTTTTTATAATAGTAAGACTAATGAAGAGAGTTTGTTTAGTACTAGTACTTGGTAACTTCCTAAAATATATAAATATGCTCAACATCATTTTGGCACAAGTTACAGCAATGTTGCCAAATGATGGTCAACGAGATGTAGAGAGCATTTAAGTGTACTAGATGCTCATTAATAATACATCTAAACACTTAAGCAGACTAGGCAAAGAATAACAGCATTAGCAGCATCAAAGATTGTAATGAGGTGATTACAGCTCGAATGGAGTGTTGGCTTTGATCACATTTTTAAATGTTTAATTTCAATGCACTGACAGTGATATCTAACAAATAACCGTTCCATACATTCATACCTCTCCCTTAAAAAGGGGAGGAAAAATCTTTCATGCCAGCCTTATTTCAAAAAACTGAGATTACCAGAAAAACATGTTTTTTAAATAAGTATAAATTTAGAAGCCTATAAAAAATAGAAATAACACTTTACTGTATTTTACACATTTATAACCATCCTCATTGTTAAAAAAAGATAAATATATCCTTATTCAATTTACACTACACTACACTTCATCACTATAAACAGCACTACACATATAAAAAAACACTTAACACTAGTCGTAGAATGATTTTACAACATTATAATTATATTACAACTAAAAAATATAACATTACTTTGTTTTTTTAA